>VMDO01003980.1:113527-133206 GCA_007922755.1 Pedetes capensis | reverse complement strand
GGTCCCGCTGCTGGCCACTGTGTAGCTCCTCTGAAGCCCAATCCCTAATTTCAGTGTACGCCTAGTTTCATTCTTTATCTCTCAAACTAAATTATCTATTTCTATTTATTCAATTTGTGTTTTAAACCCCTAATCGAGGCTTCTTATTGCTCCGGGACAGAAGGTGTGTGTTGTCTGTCCGCCATCTTGACTCCTCCAATCAAGGTCTTTTAAGAACAATAATTACCTTGAAGAAGTATCTGATGATAAAAATGAATCAACATTTACCTTAATTCAATAAAACGAAGATGTTAAAAACAGTTAATAAAGTCGATTTATGTTTACAAAAAATAATTTCCATAACATAAAGATACTTCACTTTACAAGATTTGTATAGACTTTAGGTAATCCTGTTTAAGTCATGTTTCATATTGAAATAAAGGTTAAAATTCATATGGTAGGAAATGTTTTATAGGGGGAAAATATCTATCTTTTCAGAAACAGATTTGGATGCAGTTGAGAAGCTGCAAAGTTTTTTGAGAAAGTAGTTCTGGACAGGTGTAGCTAATTAATTATGCAAATGTTAAATCAAGCATTCATCTCTAGGTGAAATGGGTCAGGCAGGATAAAATTTCCTCTTAATTAGGAAAGGACAGTCATATTTGGAAGTGGCATATGTAGTTATAGATATCTTTCCAAATGAATGGAATCAGAACAGGAAGTTGCATTTTAAAATAATATTGCTTAAACTTTTTGCAACTGTAGCACAAAATACATCTGCCTTATTATTTATGAAAATCAAGATCATTAAAGAAGAGCATCTACCAAATTACTCAAATTGGGAATGACTACAAGCCTGAGGATGTCTAATCTCAAAAATACTTAATTGTGGAGAGAATATCATGACAAATACTTGTATGGACACCTCTCTTAAAATGTAACACTTTTACATGTTCATATCAAATTATAATTTTTATATTGATACATGGTAGTATATGTAGAGTGGAGGCTCTCAATTTTCCTCTTGGATTCCATGGCCCTACTTCTCAAAATGTACCAAATATGCTTAGTTTTGCACAAGTAAATACCATTCACGGTTGCATATATATACTGCATATATTTTCCTTCATTGAGAATAAACTGTGATTTTGTATGCTTGAAGAATTATATAAATGCTAGTGTGCTACACTACACACTTGTTTCACAACCTGCTTTTTGCCATGATTTTATGTTTGTTCTTTCCTAATTCTAGTACTTCTTACTTCTTTATCTTTTCTTACCTTGTTTAAGACAACTGATTTTGTTGTTGTTACGTGCTGTCGAGTCGGATCTAACTCATAATGACCCTATGCATAACAGAAGGAAACACTCCCCGACACTATGCCATGTCCGGCACTGTCAGTGCCTCTCTGCTATTATTAGGGGTTTTGGTGGATTGTTTCTGGAGTGAACTGCCAGGTTCTTTTCCCATTTCCGCAGTGCTGAGGATGCAACCCAGGGCCTCAGAGAGCACAGAGCAGCACTCAACCTACTGATTCAAACCCCAGCCACAAGACAATTGATACAATGTTAATAGAAACTCTAGCTCCAAGAATCCTTCTTATATCCCTACCTTTGAAGAAAACACACTTAACCTGTCAATCTTAAGAATGATACTGTTTTAAAATTCTGATATAGCAGCTGTATAGGAGAGTGGTCTAGTGAGTCTAGAGTCCGATCTTCTGAAATTCAAACGTAAATTCTTTTCACGCTCTAATTTCTAAATCTTCCCTTCATCTGTCTTCTCTTCAAAGTACAATACAAGAGTCATTATAAAGATTAAATAAGTTAACACAATAAAGTACTTAGAACAGTGCCTGTTGTATACTACAAACTCAATCATATTACTTGTTATAGCCAATATTACACTCTTGCCTACACTGGACTGTAAAGGTAAATATGAAGTTTATCTACACTTACCACGCTTAGTTATCATATCAGTTACTATATATTATGTATAATGAGATTTATTTCTTATATCTTCATGTTTGCTATTTATCCCCCTTTTCTAAGCATGTTGCCCTTTCTTTCTTATATTTGACTGGAATGAGAAAATTTTATTTATTTATTTTTACCCATACACTGGTTTGGAAATGATATGTTTCATATCTAATCTTTTAGAATTATTACATTAAAATTTACCAAGCATATCTGATTTGATGAATTCTACAGCTATTTGTATCTCTAACTTTTAGAAAAGCAAACTCTGGTAAGTTTTATTAAAGAAAAAAAATTGCATGGTTTACTTTTCATTAGTCTGAGATGCTCCTAGTGATGTCAGAATCACCATGATCAATGGTAGTCACTGTGCTTGCTCTGTAGTACTTTCCCCATGCTGTGCCTGGGTCAATATTACTGCAATAAGCACACCAGTTTGGGTCAACATGGTGTAGTGCACTATTTCAGATTTCCTTGAAAGTGAGCATGTACTTCCTACTTTTTTTGTAAGTTGTAGTCAAAAATTGGGGGCTGGGATTTAACTCAGTTGGTGGAGCACTGCACTGCAGTCTCTGAGGTCCCGAGTTCAATTCCCAGCACTGCAAAAATGGGAGAAGGACCTGGCAATCCACTCCCAAGGCAATCCCAAAACAGTCAGCCATTAAAAACTCTATGAGGGTCGCTATGAGTCGGGTACCAACTCGATGGCACCTAACAACAACAACAACAGCAAGTCAAAAATTGGACAATCTTTGTGTCTTACATGTGGGACAGCCCTCAACCTACAAAAGCCGTCAAGATGGCTGGAAATTTGAAGGAAGGGACCTTCTAGAATGCTAATACCTCTAATTTTATCCATGATAAAAGACCTTAGTAAATTTTAATTTTGATTATCCTCACCACCTTACATATTTTCACTGTCTTGTATTCAATTCTACCTTGCTTTATATTTTCAAAATTAATTTGTACAGGCACACATATATGATACTTACCATAGATTTGAGGCACAAATTGAACTTTAATGTACTATGGTTATTTTCAATTTGACTTTTTTTTCCAGTACTGGGGGTTGAACTCAGGGCCTCACGCTCTAGAGTAGACTGCAAGGGGATTCTAATCATCTAGAATTCATCCGTGGTGATTTTTATTTTTCAAAATTGGAGATGAACTTCTATCTTAAAAATGAGGAATACTCCACTAGTAGTCAAAGGTCTGCATTCTAGACTTCATTTTGCAACTAAGTTTGTGGCATTTACTTTTTATTGATGGCCTTGGGATTTTGAATTTAGGGCTTTTCACATGCTAGGCAAGTGCTCTACCACTAAGCTGCACCCCCAGCCTGTTTATTTTTCATTTTTTATTTTGAGACAGGTTCTCACTAAGTTGTGCAGCTACCTCTGGCCTCAAACTTGAGATCCTTGTGTCAGCCTCCCAAGTCTCTGGGATTATAGGCATGTGCCATGCATCCAGCTAGTCATTTTATTAAACTAAAAATTTGCTGCTCCTCCTGTAATTGGGACATATAAATCTAGCATCCCTTCACTCACAGATTTATACTGTTGCTATAAATAAATGAGATGATGGATGTAGAAATGTTCTAGAATTTACATAGAGTAATGTACACACAAGTAACAGAGTTATTAAATTTGTTTTTGCTCTTGTGAACAACAAAGACAGATGATGTCAACTACAAAGAATATGTTGTTGTTGTTGTTAGGTGCCATCGAGTCAGTATCCGACTCATAGCGACCCTCTGTACAACCGGGGAAACACTATTGTCAGTGCTTCTCTGCTGTTCATAGGGTTTTCAATGGCAGATTGATTTTTGGGAGGGGGTTGCCAAATCCTTCTCCCAAGCCTACAGCTTCTGGTGTTCCCAGGCGGTCTCCCATCCAGGTACTAACCAGGCCCGACCCTGCTTAGCTTCCGAGATCTGACGGGATTGGATGCCACAGGCCTACAGCTGCAGGACAAAGGATATAATCGATCTTAATTCCTTATGTGGCCTCAGCTCAGGTCCTTATGACATTTTTCTTACATTTCAAAAAAACCTGCCTGCTTTATATGTGAGGTATTTTCTTTCTTTGTGGCGAGAAGCAAGAAATAAAACCCATTAGAGACCCATGTAGGTTGTTAATGTGTTTGAACTGTCGTTTAGCTGGGTCTTCGGTACCTTCCTAGTGATCTCCCTGGTGCAATGTAGTACAGTGCTTACATATTACCTGTCACCAAAGCAGCTGTTTTCAAAGATGCTATGTGCTTTCATTTTACAATTTAGCATCCTTTCACATTTTACTGAAAACAATACTACAACAGAGTGCCTGTCCAAGCACTGTGGATGAAGTATGAGAGGGGGTGATTGTGAAATGAGGATAAGTGAAGAGATGCAAATCATGTTTCTACTATGAAAAACCCAGTCTTGAGCCAGGCATGGGGACATGTTCTTGTAATCCCAGCACTCAGGTGGCAGAGGCACAAGAATCACAAGGTTCAGGGCAGCTGAGTCTACATAGTGTGCTCAAGGACTGCCTTGACTATTAATGACAAGAAAGGAAGGAAGGAAGGAAGGAAGGAAGGGAAGGAAGGAAGGAATTTTTAAAAGCTTAGACCAGTCTTAAAATGATACCATGTCACAGATAAGATAAAAGAGAGAAATTGCTATTGGAGTCAAAAGAATAGCATTTGGTTTGAAGGGCAATTAGGATCCAATAGTGAAAATGAGGTGAATTCCTTGCTCTCTTTGAACAACTATTCCAGTAATGTAAGTAATCCATAAATGAATATGTAATGCATTTGTAACAAGGATATGATGATAAACATATCAATACAAAGGAAAGAAGTGAGCTGTTGTGGTGATATAAATCAGTTGGCAAAATAAAAAGAAAGAAGAAAAGAAAAAAGAAAAATAAATAAAATATCCTTCTTGAGAGGTCACATAGGAGCAGAGGAACATCTGGGGAGAATTTTCTGGCAAAAGGAACAGCAGAGGCAAAGATCTTCACACTGGATACAGCCTCTCTACAAACTATCTCGATGTCTCAGCTCACTTGAAGGGCAAGAATGATCAAGAGTTGTAGCACACACTTGACCTCCTTCTCAAGTTATCAGAATCCCCATGTTGTCAGAATCCCCATTTTTAGTTGTGGAAGATGTCCCTGTTTTTGACCAGTTTGTTGTTATTCTAAAAATCTCCAATGAAATGCTTCTTAAGATCAGAAATATTAGATTATTAATTATAGCTTCAAAGATAATACATGTCTTCCTTTCTATGCCTTGTTCATTTACTGTTACTTACCATTGTTTTGGACCAGATAGCAACCTAAAGTCAGAGTATAGATACGGTAAAATAACAGAGCATGAGAGAAACAAATGCAACATGATGAAAGAATTAGTGTTCTCCCAAAACACTGGTTATTGAAAGCTGTGAATGGGCATGGGTTTTCTTTGCTTTTCTTAAAGGAGATATAAAACCAGTTAGTGTATGTTAGGTCACTAACTTGATAATCAAGCCCTTTCTCCCTGTGTCCAAATTCCAGCCATGCTCATCTGTAATTATTGATCCTATAGGAATTAATGCTGAATAGATTCATTTTATATGATGATGATTACAGGGTTAAAAAAATCAAGAAGATTGAAGTTTCTTCCTTAGTGGAAGAAACTGTGAAATTAAAACTTAGTAAAAAACCTTCCACAGTGTTAGGACAAATTGAAAATAAAATCACTTTAGAGATTGATGATATGGCACTACAGACTTGAAATATCTGTCCTCATCCTTTAAATTCATATGTTCATCAACCATTTAGGCCAGGGACATACTAAGGTGCGTTAACCTCAGTTATTTTGTCCTCTAAGTAACACTGGAAAGTACAAGAACAAATTTAAAATTAGATTTCCTTCTATAGTATAAAATATGCTATTTGACCTTTTATGTTTTTAACAGGAATGCTTAGTTATTCTAAAAGTGGTTAGGTATGTCATTGTATTGGTCATAAAGTATGTCTTCCTGTTGTGTCTCCTATGCCCTTCCTTTCTTCATTAGCATAAATTTCATTCCTACAGTTTAATGCCTGAAATCATTTCCACAGAGAAACACTCGTACATTACTTGTGAAATTGAAATATACAAAGGCAAATGAATTGATACATGCAGCCAAATGCATTGATAAAACAACACTTAAAAATTGAAACATCTTTTTATTTATCTTCCTTGTGCTAAAGATACAAACATAAACAAGGGAGAAAAAGAGAAAGAAAATATTATTGAGATAGAAGAAAAACCTCTCTGAAGACTTGGCCAGCACAGGAGACAGAAGAGTCCCAGCAAGCTTCTGAGGGTGAGGGAGAGGTCCAGGGTCAGAGTGGGCAAAGGGCAGCATTGGAACTAAGCATTGAGCTATAAAAACTTTCTCCATGTGTCTTACCAGTTTAACAATAGTTATGGCTGGATGAGTGAGCAAATGGAATGTGGTATACACATGCAGTGCAGTGTTATTGATTACAAGAAAGTAGATCTCTTTCAAAAAAGGAGTTATGGATATGAATGACAATAGAGATGGAAGTGGATGACATTATGCTAAGTAAAATAAGCCAAATTCAAAAGACAAATACTTCATGATCACACTTATATGTAAAATCTAAATCAGTCAAGCTCATAGAATCAGGAAGTACAAAGGTTATTAGTGGAGGAGTTGTTGTTCAGTGCAATTGAGTCAAATATGAATTATAGTGACCCTATGTACAGCAGAATGAAACACTCCTGACACTGTGCCATGTCTGGCACTATGTCAGTGCTTCTCTGCTATTCATAGGCTTTTCAATGGCTGTTTCAGGAGTGATCTTCCTAGTCCTTCTCCCACTTGCTGGAGATTGAGAGTGCAGAGCAGCATTCTACCAACTGAGCTGAACCCTAGCCCCTGATGGAGTGTGGAAAGTAAAATTAGAAAATAATGGTTGAAGTGTACAAAGTTTCATTTACATAAGATACACTCTGAAGACCTAACAAATAACAGTGCTTAGAGCAAAAAATACTGGTTTTTTAAAGGGTAGATCTTGTATGTTAAGATTTTTTTTATTACAGAGATTTGTACTCACACAAAGAGATATACATACACAAAATAATAATAAAGGGGGCGAGAGGAAACTTTGGAAGAATATGGATATATTTATGGTCTTGATAGTTATGATGGCTTTATGGATATGTACACTTACCCAACTGACTGGGTTTTAATGTAAAAATTAAATATGTGCAGTTATTTGCTTGTCAATAATACCTCCATAAAGTGCTTGCAAAAATATGGTCATGGTATTATATTACCTTGAAATATAATTGTTTTACCCATTCTTCTTTTGATGGGCACCTTTGTTGGTTCCATATCCTTGTTATTGTGAAAAGTTCTGCATTGAACATGGAGATGCAGGTGTCTCTGTGGTATGATGACTCATCTTCCATTGGGTACATTCCCAGTAGTGATATAGCTGGGTCATATGGCAGTTATATTTTTGGTTTTCTGAGGTATCTCAATATTGATTTCCAAAGTGGTTGAACCAATTCACAGTCTCACCAACAGTGTAAGAGAGTTCCTTTTTCTCCACAACCTTGATAGCATTTGTCATTATTTGTTTTGTTGATCTTGGCCATTCTTACCAGAGTTAGGTAGAATCTCAGAGTTCTTTTGATTTGTATTTCCCTAATAGCTAGGGATATTGAGCATTTTTTCATGTGCTTCATAACCTTATGAACTTCTTCATTTGAGAACTGTCTGTTCAGTTCCTTGGCCCACTTGTGTATTGGATTATTTGTTGTTTTGGGATTTGCATGCCCCTCAACTGAAGAATGGATAAAAAATTATGGTACATATACACAATACATAAGTTGATATATAAATATGTACAATTAAACTTAGCAAAGATGGGACAATATAAAGAGTAAAAGAAGGATGGAAAAAACTAGCAGAGTGAAGTGAAGACGGTGAAAGGTAGGATAGAGAGGAGAGTCAATGTAGAGGGATAAAAGGGGTGAGGATAATCTCAGGGGAAACAATGCAACTTCATGAGTACATTGGAAAAATAGGGGACTATAACCCCAATATGCATTTAAGTTTTACTATATAGTAGTCATAGGCTCCATAAACTTTGTAAGTTGATAAAAGTATAACCAAAAGTGACGTAATAATTATTTAATGGAAAAAGCCAATGCTGTATAAATGTATACCCCACCATAATTCGCCAATAAAGGGAGAAAGAAAAGAACTATAATTTTAAATATTCATTTTACATGAGAATAATTTCCCACTATCTCCTCTGTAGCTACATTCTAACATCAACTTTTGAAAACAAGGCAGTCAAAATTATGGGACTTGAAAGCTATCAAATGTTATGAGAGACAGGAAGATCATTTTCCTAACTAGTCTAAGAAATAAATGCCAAAGACCAAATCAAAGGCAAAGATGAAGAAAGAATAAAGAATCCTTGGTACATAGTGATAAAAGGTTTAAAACAGGATCAAGATTCAACTGGGAAGAGGAAGGTCACGTCTTCCATGAGTTTGGCCAGGTGAATACCTACCTGACTGAAATCTGCAGGTAATGGGTCACTTCAGAGATGGGACATGAAGCCAGAAAACTAAGTTTTGTGTAAAAGCTCCTAATTTTTTGAAGGTAAGTGTTTAGTTCAAATCAGTTAAAAAATTAGGTAGCCAAATTAAAATATACCACATGGTGACATATGACTATGGTTTGGATTTGTGAAATTAAGTCGTATGAAAAGAACCCAATTGCAGTTGTTGTTGTTGTTAGGTGCTGTCAAGTCGAGGCCGACTCACAGGAATCCTATGTACAGCAGATCGAAACACTTGCCGATTCTGCACCAGGCAAACGATCTTATTTATGTTTAAGCCGATTGTTGCAGACACTGTGTCAATCCATCTGGTGAAGGGTTTTCCTCTTTTTTGTTGACCTGCCACTCTTCCAAATATGATGTCTTCTCCAGGGATTGATCTCTCCTGACTACATGTCCAAAATATGTAAAACACAGTTTGCCCATTCTTGCATCCAAGGAGCACTCTGGTTGTACTTCTTCTAGGACAGATTTATTGGTTCTTTTGGCAGTCCATGGTATATTCAGTAGACATCTCCAGCACCATAATTCAAAAGCATCAATTCTTTTTCTGTCTCTCTTGTTCAATGTCCAGCTTTCACGACAATATGATGCCACTGGAAACACCATGGCATGAGTCAGATGCATGCACCTTCGTCGTCAATGTGACATCTTTGCTTTTCAATACTCTAAAGAGATCTTTTGCCACAGCTTTTCCTAGAGAAATGCGTCCTTTGATTTCTTGACTGCTGCTTCCGCAGGGGTTGATTATAGAGCCAAGCAAAGCAAAATCTTGGACAACCTCAATCTTTTCTCCATTTATTATGAAGTTGCATGCTGACCCAATTTTAAGGTTTTTTGTTTTGTTGATGTTTAGTCACAGTCCATATTGAAGGCTGTGATCTTTAATCTTCATCAGTAAATGCTTTAAATCTTCTTCATTTTCAGCAAGCAGTGTGGTGTCATCTGCATAACGCAGGTTTTTAATGAGTCTTCCTCCAATCTTGATGCCATGTTCTTCCTCATAAAGTCCAGCTTCCCGGATTATTTGCTCAGCGTATAAATTGAAGAGACAGGGTGAAAGTATACAGCCCTGACACACACCTTTCTCAACTTTAAACCACTCAATGTTTCCTTGTTCTATTCGAACAAGTGCCTCCTGGTTCATGTACAGATTTCTCATGAGGACAATTAGGTGTTCTGATATTCCCATTTTCCAAGGTGTTACCAATAATTTGTTATGATCCACACAATCAAATGCTTTTGCATAGTCAATAAAACATAGATAGAGATCTTTCTGATATTCTCTGCTTTCAGCTAATATCCACCTGACATCAGCAATGATGTCCCTGGTTCCCCGCCCTCTTCTGAATCCTGCTTGATTTTCTGGTAATTCCCTGTCTGTATACTGCTGCAGTCGCTTCTGAATGATCTTTAGTAGAATTTTGCTGGTGTGCGATATTAATGATATTTTGTGATAGTTTGCACATTCAGTTGGATCCCCTTTATTTGGGAATAGACACAAATATGGATCTCTTCCAGTCAGTTGGCCAAGTAGCTGTTTTCCAAACCTACTGGCACAAACATGTTAACACCTCCAGTGCTGCATCTGTTTGTTGAAACATCTCTATCGGTATGCCATCAATTACTGGAGCTTTGTGTTTCACCAGTTCTTTAAAGGCAGCTTCCACTTCATCCTGCAACACCATTGGTTCCTCTTTGTATGCAACCTCTTGGAATGGTTGGTCATCTACCAACTCTTTCTTTTTTTTTTTTATTAGAAATTTTTAATGTACATCATAATGTGATTCATTTTGACATGCTTTTCGTTGTGACAATTTTCATATATGCATTTTGATAAGCATTATTCATATAGGTTACCCCTTACCCTCTTCTATGTTTCCCCCCTCCCCCCTTCCCATCTAAGTTTCCCATCCAAGTCTTCTCTATCTTGTATAATGACTCCATGTATTCTTTCCATCTTCTATTGATGTTTCCTGCATCATTTAATATTTTGCCTGTAGAATCTTTCACTACTGCCACTCGAGGCTTGAATTTTTTCTTCACTTCCTTAAACTTGAGAAACACAGAGCATGTTCTTCCCTTTTGGATTTCTGCCTCCAGCTCTTGCATATGTTATTATAATATTTGTTTTTGTCTTCTCGAGCTGCCTTCTGAAATCTTCTGTTTAGTTCCTTAACTTCCTCATGTCTTCCTTTTGCTTTAGCTGCTGGAAGTTCGAGGGCAAGGTCCAGTGTCTCTTTTGACATGTAATTTGGTCTTTCTTTTTTTCTGTCTTTTTAAGAACTTTTTGCTTCCTTCTTGAATGATATCTTTTATGTCATGCCACAACTCTTCTGGTCTCTTGTCATTTGTGTCTAATGCATTAAACCTATTTTTGAGGTGGTCTCTGAACTCAGGTGGGATATACTCAAGGTCATACCGTGCCTCTTTTATACTTGTTCTAATTTTCTTCAGCTTCAGTTTGAACTTGCATATGAGAAGTTGATGGTTTGATCCACAGTCAGCACCTGGTCTTATTTTGACATTTTGTATAGAGCTTTTCCATCGTCTCTTTCCACATATGTAGTCAATTTGATTCCTGTATGTTCCATCTGGTGAAGTCCATGTGTATTGTCTCTGTTTATGATGTTGAAAAAATGTATTTGCAATGAAAAGGTCATTGGTCTGACAAAATTCTATCATGCGATCTCCAGCTTCGTTTCTGTCACCAAGACCATATTTTCCAACTACTGAGCCTTCTTCTTTGTTTCCAACCTTTGCATTCCAGTCACCAGTGATAATCAGTATGTCTTGATTGCATGTTTCATCTCTTTCAGATTGCAGAAGTCTTCCCTTTCTTCATTTGTGGCCTTAGTGGTGGGTGCATAAATTTGAATAATAGTCATATTAACTGGCCTTCCTTGTAGGTGTATGGATATTATCCTATCACTGAGAACATTGTATTTCATGACAGATTTTGAAATGTCTTTTTCATGATGAATGCCACCCCATTTCTCTTTACTTTGTCATTCCCAGCATAGTAGACCATATGATTGTCTGACTCAAAATGTCCTATGCTGGTCCATTTTAGCTCACAGATGCCTAGAATGTCAATGTTTATGCGCTCCATTTCTCTTTTAACGATTTCTAATTTTCCTAGATTCATACTATGTACATTCCATGTTCCAGTTATTAATGGATATTTACAGTTGTTTCTCCTCATTTTGAGTCATGCCACATCAGCAAGTTCAGCACCCTGGGGCTTTATTCCATTTCCGTCATCACGGTAGACTCTACTTGGAGGAGGCAACTCTTCCCCAGTAGTCTTTTGAGTGCCTTCCAACCTGGGGGCCTCATTTTCCGGCACTATATCTGACTGTCGCTTTGCTATTCATAGGGTTTTCAATGGCTAGTTGGCTAATGGGGAGTGGCTCGCCAGGTCCTGCTTCCTAGTTTGTCTTAGTCTGGAAGCTCAGCTGAAAATCTGTCCACAATGGGTAACCTTGGTCATGTCTGAGGTTACATTGGCAGAGCTCTCAGTCTCATCGCAACACGCAAGCCCTCACAGTGCAGCAAACTGACAGACGTGTGGGGGCTCTGATGGTAAAATAATTAATACAAGGATGCATATATAGCATAAGAAAAAGAAAAGGAGAATAGAAAGAGGGAAGACAGTAAAACAAGAAAGGAAGAAAAAATAAAAAAAAGAAATAAAAAAACCTCACGCATACACGCTCCCACCCACTTATAAAATCTCTTGTAGTCAGGTGCGATGGTATACATCTGCAATCCCAGCAGCTTGGGGGGTGGAGGCAGGAGGATCACAAGCCCAAGATCACAAGGCAGCCTGTGCCACCCAGCAAGACCCTGTCTCAAAAAGTAAAAAAAAATATGGGCTGGGGGCGCAGCGCGGCGGTCCAGCACCTACAAAGCAAGCAGGCACAAGACCTTGGATTCAAATCCTCATACAAAAAGAAAAATAAATAAATAAATAAATAAACTTGTATGTTCTTGTAGCTGCACTGTGGGCACCCAGTTCCACCAGGTGAAGTTCATACTGCAGGAAGCAGTGCTCCCTCCAGAACTCAGGATGGCAGTGTTTTCACACAATCTGCAGGAGCAGTCTGTCTTAGTCTATAGAGATTTTGCCAATTACGTATAAAATGGCAGATTGCCCCACAATGACCAAAGAGATGGTTCCATGAAATATTCTGTGTCTATTGTATTGTTTGAGAAGCAGTGGAGCCTGTGGGGTCCTCCCTGGGATTCTCCCTGTCCCACGTAGTTCAGGTGCCAATTCCCCAAATCAGAGATTTCCGGCCCAAAGCCTATAGCATGGAGGGAATATGGCTGCTATAGTGGATTTTTTTTTTTTTATTGCAGGGCTTTCCGCCCACTTGGGAGACCACTTGGGAGGACCAAATCCTCTTGTAGGCAGGATGATATTCACCCCCCAGAGAGAGTCTGTAGTAGGACTGCCATGCACCGCGATTGCGCTCGAAACTGTTCCCATTGTGTCTAATTGTCCTGCAAGACTCTGCCAAAAAGGAGCACTCTGTCCGCGTGGCGCTCAGCCTCCTCCGCAGACTTCACCTTTCTCCACAGTGCAGTGGGATGACTTAGGATCCCCTCCGGTGTGTCTGGGGTCCAGGCATATGTGTGCCCATATGTCTGTGGAGATTGCGTCTGCATGACTGTCCCACCACAACAGGAGGGAGGGAGCCGTGTTCCAGCTCTGGATGCATACCGCTGGCACTGGTTTCCCAGTTCCCTCCGAGATTACTCCCTGTACCCTCGAGTATCTACTCTCGTGGATCTGATCCCTATTTTCTCGCGTGAGGGACCTACAACATCCCAGTGTCTCAGGCTGTGGGACATATGTCACTAAAGATGGTGATTCCATGTGCCACCTCAAACTGACTCACCCGAAACTTGCAGTTTGTGTCCCCTGGGCAGGGTGACAGTGTGATGTCAAGGTTGCCTTCCATGTTGGGTCTGGCTCCCATGGGTGTGTGGGTGAAGTCCTCTCTGAGTCTCCGGGATTCTATCCTGCGGTCTGCGTGAAGGTGAAATGGCGGAATGGTGGTCCTGCTACTGACCTCTGTGTAGCTCCTCCAAAGCCAAATGCTCAATTTCAGTGTCCATCCAGATTCATCCTCTATCTCCCAATCTAAAGTATCACTGTTTCTATCTATTCAATGTGAGTTCTAAACCCTTAATTGAGGCTTCCCTTTACTCTGGGACAGAAGGCACATGTTGTGTGTTATCTGTCCGCCATCTTGCTGGTGTAAATGTGAACTAATGCATGACTTGAGCTTTACAAAATCAAAATAAAGATAATGTAGAAAAACACTGAGGAAACATTCCAGTATTTGTAGTGATGGACAACTAAAATAGCTTCCAATTATAAATAGGCACATTACATTCTTTCAATTCCAAATGTTTATACTGCAAAGCATCCTTTTCAACATGTGGGCAGATTTTGCATAATGGTTCTGTGTGTGTGTGTGTGTGTGTGTGTGTGTGTGTGTGTACATATGAGTTCAGAAATAAAATCCTACCATCGTGTGTAAATAAACAGAATTAAAACTGATAATAATGGAACTAAATTGTGTACATATGTGTGTGTATTTGTGTGTGTAATGTTTGTGTTTTACTAGGAGCCTTCAATTAAGACTTAGGATATGTAGGATGGAGACACAATGACATAATTAACAGCTATTTTTTAACAGCTATTATTTAATCCTGAATAACAGCTATTATTAATAACAGTTATTATTTAATCCTGAATATGTTCCTTGACAAATAGGGTAAGAACACCCACCATTACCAAGCCAAATTACTGAAATAAGGAACAGGTAATATTACAGCTGAAAATGTCTTATTAAATGTCATAATGTTTCAAATAAGCCTCAGTCTTTGGTAAATTTACTGTTTACTCTTTTGTTTATTTATTTATTTATTTTTCAGTACTGGGTAGTCGAACCCAGGGCCACTCATATACTCTACTATTGATCCAAACTCCCAGCCTCTTTTATAATTTTTTTTTAAAATTTTGAGACAAAGTGTCAGTAAATTACACAGACTGCCTCCAGGCTTGAACTTGCAATCCTCCTGCCTCCCAAGTAGCTAGGGATTACAAGTGTGTGCTGCCTATTGAACTTGGCCGCATATGATTTATTCTTGAAACAAAAGGGAAAATATATGTTGTCACAAGTTTTCCTTACACCTACAAACCACAGCAAGTAACAACATTGAAATATATTCTAACCCTACTAACTCCAGTGCAAAAGTTAGCTGGCTGTATTGGCCAATAAGATACTACATCTATGCCATTTGCTTACTGAAATTAATAAACTAGTAAGAGAATTCACTGGTAGGCATTTGGAATATTTTTGTATTATGTGATTCAGAAAGAACATCCTAAAAGTCAGCCCCGTTTACATGGGAGACTTAAACATAAAATACAGCCTGCAGCGATGCATTATTACATGATTATCCTAGCTGAATAACTAGGGAGAAACTGAGCATGAATTTATGTAATACTCATTGTTCAATGGTATTAATTCCATGGTCAGCCAACTCCAAAATACATTCACAGCAAGTAAGAGAAAACCCTGCTATCATTGGGCATCCAGAAAATTTGTCCCTCTACTCCTCAAAACTCATTGGGTGAGACTTTAATACAATTTTATCCAAGTCTGTATAATTAATCATTATTGCTGTGGGATCACACTTCAGTCTTGTATTTGCAAATGTCATGCTTTCATATTAGCAATTAAGATGCAGTAACCAATAAGGGAATAATAAGAAAACTGAATATTTAATCCCAATAAAACTACCTTTAAAGCCAGGCACAATGGCAAACTCTAATCCCAGGAATTTGGGAGGCTAAGGAAGGAGGATTTCTAGTTAGAGCCAGCCTGTGTAACTTAAAGAGACCCCATGCCAAAATAAAAATAAAAAATAAAAAATAGGCTGGGGATGTAGCCCAGTAGTAGAGAACTTGCAAAGAATGTGTGAGGCCCTTGGTTTAACCTCCCAATACCCCCCAAAATAGTACTTTTATATGTTTATTCTGGAAAGCATCCTTTTCAACATGTGGGCAGATTTTGCATAATGGTTCCGTACTTTTATATTGTCATGTGACTTGGAACACTATAATTCTCATTTTCTCACTTTAGTGTCCTTATCCATAAAATGAGATGATTGGACTGGGAAATCTCTATCAAGTTCCATATTCTGGTATTTATACAGTTAATCAGGTAATTCAGTTTGGAATTGAAGAACAGAACCTGTCAAGTGTATAATCAGAGTTGGGCACATACTAAACAATAAATAAATATTATAATAATTATTATATAACACTTTGGACAATGTTTTCTTTGAAATATTCTGAAGTGATCATTGCTTGTTTTTATATCATCTCTTAGGTAGAATTTCATTAAAGGCTAAAATTAAATTTACTGAGTCATTTTTAATTTGGAAGTGGAAAAAATTATATACCCAATGTTTTCTGTGTTTCATTTGGCATTTAGTATATTTTGTGTCTAGATTTATGGGACAAAATAGCTTTTGATGCTGACAATACTGTAGGGGGAGAAAAGGGACTAAAGACAGAAATTTCATGTTTTGCTATCAAAGGCAAGATCTGGATATTTATATATGCTTATATGATATATCCTTCACTATTGCCACTCGAGCTTGGATTTTTTCTGCAATTCCTTACGCTTGAGAAAAGCCAGGCACAGTGGAGAAAAACAGAGCATATTCTTCTCTTTTGGTTTCCTTTCCTTCTTTATTTATTTATTTATTTTTTTTGAGGTACTGGGGGTTGAACCCAGGGCCTTGTGCCTGCATGCTTTGCAAGTGCTGGACCCCTGAGCTGCGTCCCCGGACCTTTTTTTTTAAAGCTGTTTGAGACAGGGTCTCCCTAAGTTTCACAGATTGCTCCTAGTCTCCAACTTGCGATCCTCCTGCCTCCACCTCCCGAGCCTCTGGGATTACAGGCATGCACCTCGTGCCTGGCCTCTTTTGGTTTTCTGTTTCCAGCTACTTGCACATGTCATTAAAATATTTGATTTTTCCTTCTTGAGCTGCCCTTTGAAATCCTCTGTTTAGTTCCTTAATTTAATCATGTCTTCCTTTTACTTTAGCTGCCCAACGTTGGAGGGCAAGTTTCAGACTCTCTTTAGACATGTAATTTTGTATTTTTCTTTTTTTTTCCTGTCTTTTAAATAACCTTTTGCTTTCCTTATGAATGATGTCTCTGATGTGATGCAACAACCCACCTGGTCTTCCATCATTAGTGTCAACTGCATTATACCTATTCTTAAGGTGGTCTCTGAAGTCAGTTGGGATATTCTCAAGGTCATACGATGGCTCTCATACACTTGTTCCAATTTTATTCAGGTTCAGTTTGAAGCTTCATATGAGCAGTTGATTTTCTGATTCACAGTCAGCACTTGGTTTCGTTCTGACATTTGATATTGAGTTTTTCCAATGTCTCTTCCCACAACTGTAGTCAAATTTGTTCCTGTGTTCCATCTGGTGAATTCCATGTGTATAGTCACCATTTATGTTGATGAAAAAATATATTTGCAATGAATAGGTCGTTGGACCAACAAAATTCTATCATGCGATCTCCAGCTTTGTTTCTGTCACCAAGACCATATTTTCCAACTACTGAGCCTTCTTCTTTGTTTCCAACCTTTGCATTCCAGTCACCAGTGATTATCAGTATGTCTTGATTGCATGTTTGATCTCTTTCAGATTGCAGAAGCTGATAGAAGTCTTCCCTTTCTTCATTTGTGGCCTTAGTGGTGGGTGCATAAATTTGAATAATAGTCATATTAACTGGCCTTCCTTGTAGGTGTATGGATATTATTCTATCACTGACAACATTGTATTTCAGGACAGATCTTGAAATGTCTTTTTTGATGATGAATGCAACCCCATTTCTCCTTAGTTTGTCATTCCCAGCATTGTAGACCATATGATAATCTGATTCAAAATGGCTCATGCCAGTCAATTTTAGCTCACTGATACATAGAATGTTGACTTTTTGAAAATTTATAATTTTCCGAGATTCTTACTACATACATTCTATGTTCCAATTATTAATGGATGTTTACAGTTGCTCCTCTTCATTTTGAGTCATGCCACATCAGCAATGGAAGTCCCTGGGGCTTTATTCCATTTCTGTTATTAAAGTAGACTTTACTTTGAGAAGGCAACTCTTCCCCATTAGTCTTTTGAGTGCCTTCCAACCTGGAGGGCTCATTTTCCAGCAATATCTGATAGTGTTTCTCTGCTATTCATAGGGTTTTCCATGGCTAATTATTTTGGAAGTTGGCTGCCAGGTCCTACTCACTTGTCTGTCATAGTCTGGAAGATCAGCTGAAATCTCACCAATATGCATGACCGTGCTGGTATCTTTAATACAAGTAACATAGTGGTCAGCATCATGACAACATGCAAGACCTCAATACCAATAGAGATGTTTCAACAAACAGATACAGCACTGGAAGTACAAATGTGTTTATGCCAAGAGATTTGGAAAATAGCTACCTGGCCAATTGACTGGAAGAGATCCATATTTGTGCCTATTGCCAAGAAAGGGGATCTAAACAAATGTAGAAATTATTGCATGATATCATTACTATTACACAAAAAGCAAAATTTTACTAAAGAGCATTCAAGAACAACTGCAGTAGTATATAGACAGGGAACTAATGGAAAATCAAGATGGATTCAGAAGAGGGCATGGAACCAGGGACATCATTGCTGATGTGAGATGGATATTGGCCAAAAGCACAGAATACCAGAAAGTTGTCTATCTGTGTTTTATCAACTATGCAAAGGCATTTCACTGTGTGGATAACAAATTATGGATACCACTGTGAAGAATGGGAATACCTAATTGTATTCATAAGGAATCTGTACATGGACCAGGAGGCAGTAGTTCAAAGAAAACAAGGAAATACTGCTTGGTTTAAAGTTGTGAAAAGTGTGCACCAGGGCTGTATCCTTTCACTGTTTCTCTTTAATCTCTATGCTGAGCAAATAATCCAAGAAGCTGCACTTTATGAAGAAGAACATGGAATCATGATTGTATGAAGTCTCGTTAATAACCTCCATTATGCAGATGACACAAATCTGCTTGCTGAAAGTGAAGAGGATTTGAAAAATTTACTGATGAGTATCAAGCTATGAGTTGGATACCGACTCGAGGGCACCTAACAACAACAACAACAATCAAAGAACACAGCCTTCAGTATGGTTTGTGACTCAATATCAACAAAACAGAAATCCTTACAGCTGGGTCAAGAAGCAATTTCATGATAAGTGGAGAAAAGAATGAGGTTGCCCAAGATTTTGCTTTACTTGGTTCTATAACCAACACCCATAGAAGCAGCAGTCAAGAAATCAAAAGACATATTGCATTGGGAAAAACTGTGGCAAAAGATCTTTTTAAAGTATTGAAAAGTAAAGACCACCTTGAAGAAAAAGGATCATCTGACTTGTGCCATGGTATTTTCTGTCTCATCATATGATTGTGAAAGCTAGATATTGAATAAGGGAGACAGGAGAATTAATGCTTTTAATTATTTTGCTGGAAAAGAATATTGAATACACCATGCCAAAAGAATCAACAGATCTCTTCCAGAAGAAATGCAACCAGAGTACTCCTTGGAAGCAAGGATATCTAGACTGCATCTTGTGTATTTTGGACAAGTAGTCAGGAGGGACCAGTCCCTGGAGAAGGATATTATGTTTGGGAGACTGGCAGGCTAATGAAAAAAAAAAAAAAAAGAAAATCCTCAACTAGATGGCAAAAGACCTCTTTAGAGTATTGAAAAGCAAAGATGTCACATTGAAGACGAAGGTGCGTCTGACTCATGCCATGGTATTTTCAGTTGCATCAGATGGTTGTGAAAGCTGGACATTGAACAAGAGAGACAGAAAAAGAATTGATGCTTTTGAATTGTGGTGCTGGAGATGTCTATTGAATATACCATGGACTGCCAAAAGAACCAACAGATCTGTCCTAGAAGAGGTACAACCAGAGTGCTCCTTGGAAGCAAAAATGGCCAAACTGCGTCTTACATATTTCGGACATGTAGT
>VMDO01003980.1:0-113427 GCA_007922755.1 Pedetes capensis | reverse complement strand
ATTTGCCTGGCACAGAGTTGGCAAGTGTTTCGATCTGCTGTACATAGGGTTGCTATGAGTCGGACTCGACTCGACGGCACCTAACAACAACAACAAAGATGGATTGGTACAGTGTCTGTAACAATGAGCTTAAACATAAATAAGATCATCTCCTTAGCCCAGAATCAGGGAGTGCTTCATTCTGTTGCACATAGGGTCACTATGACTCAGACCTGACTCAACAGCACCTAAAAACAACAATATGTGATATATAAATATACACACACAAACAAGACATACAAGCAGAAAAGGGGATATTAATGGGAAGGGAGGATCAGACAGGAGAAAAGAGATCACAAGAGGATATTGGAGGAGGTGAACATGAGCAATGTATAATGAAATGCACATACGGAAATGACATAATGAAACCCATTAAGTGTACACTAACTAAAATAATTACTCATATAAATAATAAATAATAAAAACTAAAAGAAAATAATAGGAATACATGTGTGAAAATGTATAATGACTCAGAGAAATTTTCAAGCAGCAAAGATGCTTACAAAGCCCATATTGGACAATACTCCATCCTGCCAATTCAGGTAAGAACTTAGGACACAATCAACTAGAGTGATGGAATATTTTTTTTTAAAGAAGAACTTTTTCATAAGCAATATTTTCTAGGAATACAATGTTTAAAACTACTGAATGACATACTGATGTATGTATATATATTCCTATATGGGAGAACAAAAAGCTTGTCAAACAGCCACTAAAATACACTTATATAAATACATAAAAGTTTTATGGCCACATTTTAAAACATCTCTTCAAAATATTTAAGAAATTAAGTTTAAAATCCTACTTATGTACATGGTTAATATTGCTTACCACCCACAATTATTTGGTGAGTATATTTTACATTGCATAAAAAATCTGGTGGGGGCAGAGGTGTGAAATGTATAGATAAATCCTGCCCCCATCCTGTACCTGAGAAGACAAAGTCATGCACGTGCAAATACACATACACCTCCCATACATAAACACCCCCTACAAACAAACACACATATACCATAAGAGATCTATAAAGTGCTCACTTATATGAAATAATCTACATGGTAAGAAGTTAGGAAAGAAAATAGCGAAAGATAACTATTAGTGAAGTCTTTTGTGATGCAGGTGGGACTTTAAGCTATAAAACAGGATTTAGGAAAGTAAAAAAGATTTTCTTCTGATACAACTGTATGAATCCATGGGGGAAAAAGGGGAAATGGAAAAAATCATAGAGAATGTAACACATAATTGAACATGATTCTTATTGTGTATTAATTAAAATTCCTCCTTTTTTATCCTTTCTTGTCTTTTTTAGCTTATACTGTTTTGCAAAATATGTAAGATGATGAAATGATTTTTAAAAAGTGATATAATAGTTACAAAATGGATATAACAAGTGACTTATTACTCTGTGCCCCACTGACATTAAACAATTTATTAATAAAAGAGAAGTTAAAAGGAGTAGAAAGAAAGTCAGAAAATACAAGGAGAATTCTATGCTTAGACCATTTGAAGCCCAGGCTAAGCAAGGAGTTTGGAAGGAGACAAACTGTCTGGAAACCAGTTTCTCAAATTTTATAGATAAAATATGATAAGTCATGCCATAAAAGATGGAATAAATCTAAAAAAATATGTAGAGGCCTGAAGACCAGGGAGCAGGCTTTTATGGAAATCTCAGCACAAAATGAAGATGGTCCAAAATAAAGATATATTAAATTGGCAAAATATGAAATTTTAATTGAAATACTGCTGGCATTTAATTGCATAACTGCCACCGAAGGTAGAGATAACCATCAAAAATTACATGTTGTTGTTGTTAGGTACTGTCTAGTCAGGTCCAACTTATAGCAACCCAATGTACAATAGAACGAAACAGTCCCTGACACTGTACCATGCCCAACACTATGTTAGTGCTTCTCTGCTGTTCATAGGGTTTTCTTTATCTTTTATTTGAAAATTTTAATATACAACTTAATGGGTTTCATTATGACATAGGATTCATCATGACATTTCCATATGTGCATTTCATTATACATTGCTCACATAACTTCCCCCTTACCCTCTCATGACCCTCCTCCCCTATCTTCCCCTGCCAATGGTCTCCATTCTACTTGCATGTGTTTTCTTTTTTCTTTTTCTTTCTTTCTTTCTTTTTTTTTTTTTTTATTCCGGTACTGGCGGTTGAACCCAGGGCCTTGTGCCTTCATACTCTGTCAATGCTAGACCACTGAGCTGCACCCTCAGCCCCCCCTTTTTTTTTACTTTTTGAAATAGGGTCTTGCTAAATTACGCAGACTGCCTCTCATCTCAAATTTGCAATCCTCCTGCCTCGGCCTCCCTAGCTGCTGGGATTACAGGCAGCATGCACCACCATGCCCGGCTCTTGCATGCATTTTTGTGAGAATATTGATCTATGTACTTGCATCCCAATTTTTATGTAAGTCAAAAATTTTTTTTGTATAGTGATCTACCTTTTTACATTCTCAGGAGTATTTGATGAATGATCTAGTCCATTTACATTATTGTCAGGCTTTGGTATCATTACTTCAGTTTTTTTTTTTTTTTTTTACATTGAGGTTGACTTCTCCCCCTTCATCCCTCCTCATTGACCCTCATCCCCCTTCTATATTCTCTGATCATCACTTGCCTTTGCTAGATCTCTCCCTCCTTCTTTCCACCCTAAAATTGTCCCTTCTATGCTAAGTTTAATAGAGCTTTTCATTATGTTTCAATTAATGTATAGAATTTTTTTTTACTTCCCTGAAGTTTGATTCAGCTCCCACATATGAGGGAAAACATATAATATTTCTCTTTTTGGGCTTCTGTTCATTATTTAAGATGATGTTCTCCAATTCCATCCATTTTGCTTCAAGTGACATTATTTTGTGTACATGTACTATATTTTCTTAATCCATTCTTCCGTTGATGGGCACTTTGACTGAATCCATATCCTTGCTATTGTGAAAAGTGATGCATTGAATATGGACATGCAGGTATCTCTGTGGTATGATGACTCATCTCCCTTTGGGTATATTCCCAGTAGTGGTATAGCTGGGTCATGCAGCAGATCTATATTTAGTTTCCTAAGGTATTTAAATATTGATTTCCAAGGTGGTAGAGCAAATTTTCAACCCCACCAGCAGTGTAAGAGGGTTCCCTTTTCTCCACAACCTCACCAGCATTTGTTGTTATTTGATTTATTGATCTTCACCATTCTTAATGGAGTAAGGTGGAATCTCAGCTTTGTTTTGATTTGCATTTCCCTAATGGCTAGGACTACTGAGCATTTTTTCATGTGTTTCATGGCCTTACAAACTTCTTCATTTGAAAACTGTCTGTTCAGTTCTTTTTCCCACTTCTGTATTGGATTATTTGTTGTCTTGGGAGTTGCTTTCTTGACTTTTTTATAAATTGTGGAAATTAGTTCTCTGTCCCATGTATAGAATGCAAAGATTTTTTCCCATTCATTGGGGACTTTCTTGACTCTATTAATTGTTTCCTTTGCTGTACAGAAACATTTTAATTTCATGCAATCCTACTTATCTATTCTTGTTGCAAATTCCTGAACAATTGGAGTGTTATTAAGGAAAAGTTTTCATATGCCCATATGTTGGAGCATATTGCCTATCCTTTTAGTAATTTTAAGGTTTATGGTTTTTGTGGGGCGCGCGCCTCCCGGCCCGGCCTGAAAATTCAGACGGGCTGCGCCACTGCGCACACAGATACTAAACACAATTCACTCAGGACCCTCAGGTGAGGGGTGCAGACTCCTGCAGCCCTCAGGACCCCGGCGGAGACTGGAGAAAGGAAAAGCCTCAGGCGCTTTTGCCTTCCAGGGACAAACACCTGTGTTGGTCGTCTCGGTGGTCAGGAGGAGACAGCTGCCGCTTCCTCGGTGATCAGACGAAGAGCAGGTTCTTTTCCTTGTCAAGGATTGCGACGGGAGAGCATTATTTCCTCATCAAAAGTTCGGGGGAGAGCAGCGGAAGAGGCGCTTCCTCATCTGTGGTCCAGGCAGGAACAGGCGAGAAGGTGCAGAAAGGGATGCCAGAAAGGCCGTGCCAAAAAGGTCGAGCTGCCGCAGCGCAGCTCTTTATATAGTTCGCCCATGGAATGGCCTGAGCCAATCAGCTTTCAGTCCAATTGTCCAATCAGGAAGGGTTTTGTACAAACATGCAACCAAGTTACTTTCATTTTCGCTAGATTTCTAACTTACAAACCAGATATTCAAACGCCATTTTCCCAGTTTGGGAGTTTTTGCCAATTTCCTCCCAATTCTTCCCTACAGTTTTGTGCTGAGGTGGTTTTATACATTTCAAGTTAATTCTCATGCATATTGAGAGGTGTGGGTCTGTTTTCACTTTTCTCAAGTGGATATCCAAGTTCCCCAGCACCATTTACTGAAAAGGCTATCCTTTCTCCAATTCACCAGTTTTGCTCCTTTGTTGAAAATCAGGTGGCTATAGATGTGTTGGTATGTCTCTGGGTCCTCCATTCTGTTCCATTAGTCTTCAGGCCTATTTTTGTGCCAGTACCAACCTGTTTTTGCTACTACATCCCTGTAGTAAGTTTAAAGGCAGGGATTGTGATCCTGCCTTCACTAGTTTTTCAGATTAAGAGTGTTTTGTCTACATGTGGTGTTTTGTGTTTCCATATGAATTTTTGGATTGTTTTTTCTATTTCTGTAAAGGCTGTCATTGGAATTTTAGTTGAGATTGCGTTAAATCTATAGATTGCTTTTGGTTGTATAGCCATTTTAAAAATATTGATTCTTCTCAATCCATGATTGGGGGGTCATTCCACCTTTTAATATCCTATGTGATTTCTTTCTTTAATATTCAGAAGTTTTCCTTGTAGAGATCTGCAGGATCTTTGGTTAGATTGATTCCAAGGTATTTAAGTTTTTGGTGAGCTATCATGAAAGGGATTGTAGCTTTAATTTCCTTCTCTTCCTGCTCACAGTTGGAATAAAAGACGGCTACTGATTTTTTTGTGTTAAATTTGTATCCTGCCACTTTGTTAAAGGAGTTAATTAGGTCTAAAAGATTTCCAGAGGAGATTTTGGGGTCCTTTAGGTAAAATATCATGTCATCCCCAAATAAGGATAATTTGACTTCCTCTTTGCCTATCTGTATCCCCTTGATTTCCATCTCTAATCTAGTTGCCCTGGCTAGGACTTCAATCACAATGTTAAATAAGTTAGGAGAGAGTGGACGTCTTTGTCTTATTCCCAATCTTAGAGAATATGGTTTCAATTTTTCTCCATTTAATATGATGCTGGCTCTAGGTCTGTCATAAATGGCCTTAGGATGTTAAGGTATGTTCCTGTTATGCCTGTCTTCTCCAGGATTTTTGTCATGAAAACGTGTTGCACTTTATCAAAGACTTTCTCAGCACCAATTGAGATAATCATGTGATTTTTGTTTGCAAGCTTCTTGACATGTTGAATTACATTAATTGATTTTCATATGTTGAACCAACCTTGCATCTATAGAATAAATACTACTTGGTTATGGTGAACAATCTTCTTAATATGTTACTGAATTAGGTTTGCCAGAATTTTGTTGAGAATTTTTGCATCTATGTTTATTAGAGAGATTGGTATATAATTCTCTATTTTAGATGTATCCTTGCCTGGTTCAGGTATCAAGGTGATGGTAGCTTTGTAGAATGAGTTTGGGAGCACTCCCTCCTTTTCTATTTTTTGAAATGATTTGAGGAAAACTAGTATTAATTCTTCTTTGACAGTTTGATAGAATTCTGCTATGAACCCATCTGTTCCTGGGTTCTTCTTTATTGGGAGATGTTTTATTAACTTTTCTATTTCCGTGTATGTAATGGGTTTGTTTAGGTCACTTATGTCCTCTAGGGTTAATTTTGGTAAATCTTATGTGTTATTAAATTTATCCATTTCTTCTGTATTTTTGTATTTTGGGGAATAAAATTTCTCAATGTATTCCCTGATGATTTTCTGTATTTCATTGGAATTGATGGTTATGATCCCTTTTTCATCTCTAATTTTCACAATTTTGGCCTATTCTTTTTTCTTTTTGATTAGATTGGCCAGGGGAGCATCTGTTTTATTAATGTTTTCAAAGAACTAGCTCTTAGTCTCATTAATTCTTTGAAATATCTTTTTAGATTCTAATTGAAGTATCTCTGCCTTGATCTTGATAATTTCTGTCTGAGTGCTCTTTTCTGGATTGATTTGTTGTTGGCTTTCAGGTGCCTTGAGATGTGTTATTAGGTCATTTATTTGTCTCAACCCTACCTTATTGATGAAGGCACTCAATGCTATGAACTTCCCTCTTAAAACTACTTTTGCTGTATCTCATATGTTTTGGTAGGATGTGTTTTCCTCACTTGATTGCAGGAATTTTTAAATTTCTGCTTTAATTTCTTCAACAACCCATTGATCATTCAGTAGTGTATTATTTAGTCTCCATGAATTTGTAAAATTTCTGGTATTTTTCTTGCTTTTCAGTTCCAATTTTTTTCATTGTGGTCTGATATGGTACAGGAGATGATTTCTACTTTTTGTATTTATTGAGGCTATTTTTCTGTACTAAAATGTGATCTAACATTGAGAAACTTCCATGTGGGGCTGAGAAGAATGTGTATGCCTCATCAGATGGATGGAATATTCTGTAGATATGTGTGAATTCCAGTTGGTCTAAGGTACAAATTAAGCTTATTTTTTCTCTGTTGATTTTTTGTTTTGATGACCTGTCTCTTGGAGAAAGTGGTGTATTGAAGTCTTCCATCATTATTGTGTCTAGACCAAGGTACTCCTTTATTTCCCATAAAGTTTGTCCCTATAATTGGAGACTATATATTAAGTTTGCCTCTATATGTGGAGAATGTATATTAACCAATGTTATTTGTTCCTGGTAGATTCATACTTTTAGTAATATGTAGTGTCCTTTATCTCTTCTAATTATTTTTGGATTGAAGGATAATCTATCTGAAATTAGTGTTTCAACTCCTGCTTTTCTTGTTTGTTTCCCCCCTGCTAAGTATACTTTTCCCAGCCCTTCATTCTCAACCTATCACAGTCTTTGTGGGTTAGGTGAGTGTCTTGAATGGCACAAATCGAGGTTTATGTTTTTTTCATATTTAATTGGCCACTCTTTGTCTCTTAATTTGTGAGTTAAGACCATTTACATTAAGAATAATTATTGAGAAGTGTTTATTGTAATGCATCCAGTCAGTACTTGTTTTGTACTCATTTTTGATTCATGTTTATCTTATTTCTTTCATGTTTTCCTCTCATATTAATTGTTCATTTCTTTAATCTTCTATATAAGTTTATCTTGTCTCCCCTGTATGTAATAGTTGATTGAGGATCATCTGTAAAGCTGGCTTGGTGGTTGTGAATCATTTGAACATGGCAATATCATGGAATGTCTTATACTCCTCATTTATTTTAAAAGGTAATTTTCTGGGTAATGTATTCTTGGCTGGAAGTTGTTCTTTTTCAGAATGTGTATGTATCCAGGCCTTTCTAGCTTTCAATGTTGATGTGGAGAAAGAAGTCTGTGGTTATTTTAATGTGTTTGCCTTGAAATTCAGTAGGCATTCTTCCCTTGCTGCTTTTAAAACTGCTTCTCTGGAGCCAGGCATGATGGCGCACACCTGTAATCCCAGCGGCTGGGGAGGCAGAGGCAGGAGGATCGCAAGTTCAAGACCAGAGGCAGTCTGTGTAATTTGGCGAAACCGTGTCTCAAAAAAAGTTAAATAATGGGCTGGGGGTGCAGCTCAATGGTCCAGCACTTGCAGAGTGTACAAGCGTGAGGCCCTGGGTTCAACCCTCAGTACTGCAAACAAAACAAAACAAAACTGCTTCTCTGTTGTCCAACATAAGCATTCATACAATAATATGTCATGAGGAGGATCTATTTTGCTCCCCTTGGGTGGGGTTCTGAGTGATTCAGTTGTATATGTATCCAGTTCTTGCATTAGATTTGGGAAATTTTCACTCAGTATATCTTGGAATAAATTTCCTAATCCTCTTGTATTGCTTTCTGCTCCTTCAGGGACTCCTTGAACTCTTAAATTTTGCCTTCTCATTTTGTCTGAAACCTCTTGGAGATCTAACTGGTACTGCTTCATCATTTTCTCCATCTTATCTTGCATGTAGTTAATATCTTTATTCCTTCCTCTATCTATGAGAGCCTCTGTGTAGCCTCATCCAGACTCAATACTGAGGATGCTAATGAAGTGTTTATTCCATTCAGCTTGCCTTACATCTCAAGGATTGTAGCTTTGTTTGTTTTGATCATTTCTAGCTCCTAGGAGAGCACAGACTCCAAATGAGATAGCTTCTTCTCCAAGACCTTGAGGGTGTGGATATCTCTTAGCATGTTAATAATCAAAATTCTAAATTCCTATTCTGACAACTTGAGAAATTGGGATTGTTTGCTATTGTCTATTGAGAGGCTTTATTCTATGGGATTTTCACATCAAGCATGTCCTTTCATGTTTCATGTTTTTTTTGTTGTTGTTGTTTTCTTTTTTTTTCTAAAGCTTATCCATTGCTTTGTCTGGGAGTTAGGATCCACCTACTCTGACTGTGAATAGCTTCTCTCTCTGGCCTTCCTTTGAGTTTGGGTCATGATGAATCCCTGGCAATTTTCTCTCAGTCCCCTGCCCCATAGTTTGCAGCCTCAGTTCCCAATGTCTAAGATCTGCTGCAGACTCCGTATTCAGCACTGTCCCCTTCAGTTTCTCTCCATCCCCTGCATTCCCAGTCTCCAATTCATCTACAGCCTACACAGAGAGACCTAGGTTGTCAAGTCTTTGGGACTCTTACTCTGAATTACCGGCCCTACCCAACCTGAAATGAGCCTTGTTCTGGACCAGTTCTCCTAGGTTCAGGAAACTATCAGCTCTTGTCACTCTTCTCCATGCCTTTGACTCTCCACTCCTCAGTTTCCTACTCTCCAGTTTGCTATTCCAATGGGACTGGGGGCCCAGATGGCAACAATCTCCATTTCTCTATTGGGGGAGGAAAAGGGAGAGGAGTTGGGGAAAGAAGAAGGAAAAAGAAAAAAAGTCAGAACAACAACAACAAAAATACCAAAAAGGAAGAAAAAATAAATCAGAACAGAATACAACAAACACACACACACATACACACACACACACACACACACACACACAAACAACCAGACCAAACCAATAACAAAAAAGAAAAAAATAGCAAAAAAGGTAGAAAAACCAAAACAGAAGAGAAAACAACTGCATCAAAATGCACTCAGACAAAAACAATGAAACAAAACTAACAAGCAATGAAGAAAAAACATAAGGCAAACAACATCACAGCAGTACAGAAAAGAACATAAAGACACACAGACAAAAATGATGTAACAAAACTAACAAGCAATGAAGAAAAAAACAAAGGGAAAACAACAACCTCAAAACATTACAGAAAAGAACATCATGACACACACAGACAAAAACAAGATAGCAAATCTAGCAAGCAATGAAGAAAAAACAGAAGGAAAACAACATTGACAACAAAAAACATGTACACACGCAAAAAGGAGCACTGAAAAAGAAATGAAAATGAGGAAGTAGGGTATACTAGAGAGCTCAGGTTTAAATGCCTTTCCTACTACCAGAAGCAGTCATCAACCCCCTGAGAGGGCCTCCCCTTGCTTCCCTTAGGCAAGATTCCTTGCCCAGTGTTCCACAGTCTCTCTTTCCTGCCTGCTGCTGTCAGGGGAAGCCATACAGGTCATTCAACTTCGTCTCTACTGGTGCCTCCATCTATAGATCTGTTTTCATTCTTCTCTTGTGTTAATTATCCTAAGCAAGGAAGACAGCTTTATTTTGAGATTGCTTAGTTCTGCTGCAGGGAAAGGGATTTTCCCTATCTGTTCTCTCCTAGCAGGTCTTGGGGGAGGGTTTTCTGCACAGCATCCCTCCGGTGGGGGATTATGGCAGAAAGTCTACCCTGGTCTCTCAGGCTGGACTGGGTTTCAGGGTGCTCTCAGAGAGCCATCCTATGGGGTGTTCTGCCTGATCTGTATTAGCACAGAAGCAATGTGACCCCTGCTGTCCTTTTGAGAGTTCTGCCTCTCCTGAAGAGCTCCTGGGCCAACATCTCAGTTCAGAGAGCACAGCCCCAGCCCAAGCAGTGGGAGCAGATGGCTGCAAAAGCCAGATCTCAATGCCAGGCCCTCTGCCCACTCATGTGTTCTGACCTTTGCCACAGTCACTTGCGATGCTGCAGTGAGCAGGATGATATTGTGCTACCCCTAGTGGGTCTGAGGCCTGCACTCCCATGTGGGAGTTGTTACCAACCCTCCCTGGTTGGAAACTGCATGGTTGGCTTGGACCTGGGAGCAAGTGGCAGGGAATGGCAGCTGCTGTTGGTGCCAACCATAGCTACTCTCTGGGCATGCTCTGCCCTCGTGCATGACCCAAGCCCCACCATGCTCACTCACAGACCCCACGCTGGAGTAGGCACTATGATATTGAGTCACCCCCAGTGGATCTGAGGCCTGCACTCCCATGTGGGACTTGCACCACACTGCTCTCCTTTGGCAAATTTGCAGCCAGGACCTCTGGAGGGGAGTGAATATAGTGGCTGAACCTGGTGTCCAAAACTCACATACCAGTTGCTCTCCATGAGAAGTGCTGCCCATGTCTCATCAGCAGGATGTTGGTAGGTTACCAGGGTTGCTCTCTGCAGTGGATCTGAGGTTCAAAGACCCACATGGAATTTTCCCTGGGCTATATTCTTTCTGTGCTCTGAGCAATGGGGGAGCATCCTCTGCTGTTTCTCTAATTCTTCTCCACTTTGGATTGCAATGTCATTGGCCCCCTGGCTCTCTCCATTATTGGTGCAGTCTATGTGTGGGAGGAATTGTTGGTGAGTTTCCTGACAGCATGACTATGTGCAGCTGATAATTTTCTCTGGCTGTTCAAAAAAATCTCCACGTTTCTGCTAGTGCACTCTCACTGACCTGCTACACTAATTCCTCCCTTTTCAAACTTTTTCTGCAGTTGGTGGTATTTACCTAACCTGTGGATTTTTTTATATACCCCTACTTCTTATTTAACTTATTACTCTATCTGACTGATTAATATGTGTTTTAACCTATTGTTTAAACTCTTCTTTTACTCCAATTCTGAATGAAGGTGCTATCTGTACACCATCTTAGCTGCTCTCACCATTCATAGGGTTTTCAATGGCTGATTGTTTCAGGATTATTTTCAGAAGTGGGCTACCAGGTCCTTCTCCTGCAAAGGTTATATATAGGTACCTATATTCCAAGTTGTATGCCTTGAGAAACTATGATAAATATAGCATTAAAATATCTTTAGAAAAAGTAGGCAAATTGGAATAGGGGCTGGGTCAAGAAATAGGAAAGAACTAAGGGTATTGAGTCTGAGTCTTAATATGGCAAAAATAAACATAGAATATAGAGAACAATTTGAATTTATTTGGGAAGTAGTACCTTGGAACCTTGAAAGTAGACATACTCTATATGGTGGGTGTTTGGAGAATTTTCAAGTTTGAAGATATCTGAAGAATACAAATGAAGACAGGGACTTCCTCCCTAGGTAAAATAAATTGTTGTTAAAATATGCATAATTTGGTACACAATTTCAGGAGGTATTCAGACCCCATTTACCTGATCTAAATCCCAGGGTAGCAAGGTATTTTTTGATAACCAAGAGCACGAGGAACCAATTAAAAATGATACCTGCTATTTATTCAACATCTATTTTATGCCAAATATTATTTTAATATTTTGAATATGCATTTTTCATACAGTATTTTCTTTACTCATCATAATAAATCATAATAATCAATGATGTGGTAATTATTTTCTTCTTTTATGGAAAAATTGCCCAAAGCACAAAGGAAGTAAGAGAACTCAGAGTTTTTACATCTGGGCTTTCATACATCTTTACCCTTGTTAAAGAGAAGTTGTTCTAACTTTGCTACAATGAATAGGAGGATTTTATTTAAAAGTCTCATAATGAGAGAATCCCCCTTATAATGCAGCAGAGAGATAGAGCTCAACTTCAAACAAAGCAAAGGCAGCTGGAGATGTAGAGCCAGTGAGCAGAATGAGGGGGTCAGTGGATGGAAAATTACTAAAAATATCTTGATCAGGTATCAGGAGTAAGGAGATTTTTGCTAGACTTTTCTTGGTAAGGGCAGAGCAAGATGACTGATATCAAGAGTAGCAGTGATTCTCCATAAAGTAAGCTCAGCAGGCCATCAGAAGAACTTAAGGATGAAACGTAATCAAAAAGAGGGGTAAGGGGAGTCTCTGTAAAGTTGGATCAAGGAAAGGGTCTTTATCTCCCTCTACTTTCACTAATCTCTTCATGCAAAAATATTTATTTATGACAGGTGTTAGGACATAATGATCTCAAAATCAATTCTACAGGTCTATCCCTGCTCTTCTGGAACTTAGATAACTTCTATTCTTCCTTTACACCTCATCTCAGAGTTCCACTTCATTATGAAGACTTCCTGTACTCCACCTCAACTGAATCTGTTTCCCCCATCACAGGCCAACCTTCCTAGCCTGTTACTTCCCATTCATGTATCTAGGTAGTCTGTTACTTTGCAAGCTCTATAAGGACATGGGTTATGTTGGCCTTGTTTATTCATCCCTGGTCCCTCATACTAAAGCTGGCCAAATAGTAAGTTGGTAAATAGTTGACCAAAGTTGTAGAATATAGATAATGAAATTCAGAAATGCACAAGTGATACTGAATGTTGGTCAAGACAAGATGCCAAGGATATATTGTTCTCAGATGCAAGCAATATAGGGAAAGTCAAATAAGTGAGGTATTGAAGAGGCACCATAAAATGTAAGAACCCAAGAGGCTTTTGAGCTACTTGAAATCTGAAGTTTTCTTTGGACCAAACATCTAAGGATCTGGATTTCAGATACAATTTATTACAACACAGAATATGGATTTGGTCTCCAAGCAAATGACTTGACCTGGGAGCAACTATAATCCTTTCAGTTAATGGATGCTCTTATAGTTTTGTTTAATTAATGGTCTAGTATATTTCTGTCCCTGGACCTCATTTTACTCATTAGTAACTTATGGGCTAGGGTGGTGGAATGCATAAATACATAGTATAATATACACAAGCACTGATTCTGAGATTCTGTGACTCCATGACCTAGAATTATAGTTTTGAGACAGCAGAGTTTATGAAAGTGGTAGTGGCATAGACTGGTATGATGGTCACAAATATGATCCCAGCAACATGGGATGGGGAGGCAGCAGGATCACAAGGTCAAAGACAGAAGCACCTGCATAACTTAGACCCTGTCTCAAAATAAAAAATAAAAAAGGGGCTGGGTATGCAGCCCCATGGTATAGTGCTTGTAAAGTATTTGCAAGGCCCTGAGTTCCACCCCACTCTACCATCATAGAGGTGGTGGCATAGGCATTGCCGTGGATAGTGAGGTCCAATTAATAGCATACCATAGTCATCTTTGTATATCTCATTTCCAGCACAACTATCATCTGGAATTTTCTGACTGAAAATAAAATTATAAAAGAACTCTGAATTAGGAAATGAGGGATAGCTTGTTTAATGAGGAGCACATAAACTCTAAAAATCAACCACTTGGGATTAATCCTACCTCTTTCACCTGTTAATTAATTGACCATGGGTGGCAATTAAATCTCTCTTTTAATCTTCTCTTGACACAAATGGAAATGATAATACCTTCTTTATGTGGTATTTATCAGTATCACACCAACCAATATCTTGGACAGGCTAACAGCATTGCCTGGCATATAATAAATGCTTTACTTAACAATAAAATGGTTGAGGAATAAGTGTCAAGCATAATATTAGGCATTGTCACATAAATTATATCATTTGATTCAAGCTGTGAGAGCAATTGTGGATCATAAGTCTAACACTCAAGACTTTTCCCATACCCTTATGTCTGCAGGCATCAATGAGTTGAGTCATTTGAATTTGTACTCAGTGTCATCCTACTTCTAGGTTTTATTTGACTCTTGTAACTAATAGTACGAGAAAAATGTCAGATTAGAAACAAAAAGTTATTACGAAGTCTCTGCATTATGAATTGGTGTCATTTTTGTTGGGGAAAGCTGGACTCAAACCTGTAACCCTCTGCATTGTATGTTGCAACTGGGTGCCCCAACACTGCACCCTGCAAGAGACTGGAGCCGGGGAACAGAGCATCATGCACAGGAGTACAAAACAAGGAAGGTTTATTTACAGGGATAGGGAAGGGATAGGTGGTAAGGATAGGGAAAGGAGATGGGGGAAGATGGCACTCAGCTGTTATCCCTGCCAATGGGGCAGGGACTCCCAGGTGTCGTTGCTCATCTGGTCTGCAGTCTTCACCACTTTGGAGGCCCTGAGCTTGGCTCTCAGAGGCTTGCCTCTCGAAGTACTCAATCAGTTGGTTGAGGAGGAGAAAGAGGAGACGATTCGGTGGATGCAGGTAGGCAGAGGTGAGGATGAAAGCAGGTGGGTTGAAGAATGAAGGCAGGATGAGGGTAGGCTGAAAGCTAGGTGGTTCTGGTGAATGAAGGCCTCTGGTACTTATGGGACCAGAGGACAGAGTGAGCCATCCTTAGGTGATGTTCAGGTAGAGCTGTTGGGCTCTAGGGTCAGGAGCTTTTATCCCCTTAAGCCAACTGTCATCCAATTGTCAAGGAATGATAGCTGGCAAATCAAGGAAGGGCTCATGGGCAGCGCAATGGCTGAACCAATGAGAAGGCAGATGGGGCTCAGCTAATCAGGCCCCGAGGAAGCCTGAGCTGGCCAGCATCATCTTGGCAAACTCAATGGGAGGGGGAAAAGTGAGGTACCAGGATATGTGGGAAGGGTCACTTGCCTCGGAGGACAGAGTCCAGTCCTCCAAGAGGGCTAGGCAGGCCCCAGGGATCCACCATGTTTGTGTACTCTCTATCCCCCTGGGAAATCCACAACAGTTTTTGTCATGGTTAGTTTTGTTTACCTGAAAATTCAATATCATTGCTGAATTTCCTATATCTGATTAGTTTAGCTAAAATGACAACTTAGTACACAATCATATTATACAAACAATTCAGGTGGCTTTATTTTCCTTAGTACTTCTGAGAATCTAGGATGATATTTCAATGTTAAGCACTTCACTGTTTGCTAACTCTGAGTCCAGATACACTTTCTACTCAATCTAAATCTAAATTCATAAACAACTTGAGACTTATTTTGTGGCCTTTCTATTCAGCACAAATAATACAAGTTTCCTCTTGTTAATACATATCTTCATAATGACCCTCACTTTTTATTATCACAATGATGTCCTATTGCCCTAAGAGTAAAATCATGTTGAGTTGCATAAAATAAAATAAAGGTTGAACCAGGAGAAGAACTTTTTTCAATGTTCCTCCTTTCTCTGATTTCCTTCCAAAGGATCATTTCACATTGATAACTGTTCATCAAACCCCAAAGAAACACTGAGAGTTTTAAGTACCAATGTGGAGCATCTGCATTCTTAAGAATAATAGTTAAAGAGAGAAAAAAGTTGAACAACATCAACCTCATTTATCATCACTCCTGAGACATGACATATAATATTTCTTTACTTTTTGACATTTGTATGCCATATTTTAGTTTACAGCAAAACAGTCATGTGCATTATGTTTTTGTATAATCCTATAAGTAGATGTCATTTTTTCCCACTTCACAGACCATGAAACTAAGTCACACATCAGTGAATCAGTAATAGAACTTGGCCAGACCTTTTGGGGCCCCTCTCGTCCCACCACCATCCCCACTGCCAGGTTTTATCCTCTCAACCCAAATATGACTTTCTCTTCACTATTTCACTGTGAGTTTATGGTTATTTTCTAGGTTTCCTGTGAGAATATCTATAGCTATGTGTTAATATAGACCTGTAAAGGATCACTGAGTTCAAATGCACTGCGTTTCAACAAAATTACAGGATCATTGATCTATTTATTCCTTAACATTCTTTGTTTAAAATAAAATCAATTCTATTTCTTCATCCATAAATGAAAAGCACTAGACAGCTTGTGTTATTTGCATTGATGCTAAAGGATGTGTAGGCTGGTGAACTACATGTGTTGTTTTTTTTTAGGTGCTGTCGATTTGTGTCTGACTCATAATGACCCTCACAGGGTTTTCAATGGCTAATTGTTTCAGGATTGCTTCAGGCATGGATTGCCAAATCCTCCTCCCATTTTTGAGGTGCCAGGAATCGAAGCTAGGACCTCAGAGACCGCAGAATGGTGCTCTACCAACTGAACTAAATCACAATCTGAACTACATATAGGTTGCTAAATTTCAGTATATTTGACAATGGAGTGGCATGTGCACCTAACTCCTAAACAGCTTTAAAGGCTCATGTTTCCAGTAAGGGAAAGAAAATATAAAAATTCCTAAATCCCTCAACATAAGTGATTCTACACCTTGTTGTACATTAGACTCACCTGGGGAAATTTTGAAAAATGCTGACATCCAAATGCCTCCCCCAACAGAATCTGATTTAATTGGTCTGGCAAGCTGCCTGAGCACTGGGATTTTTAATCCCTCCCTGAGTGATTCTAATGTGCAGCCAGAGTTGAGAGATTCTAATTTAAGACATAACCAACAGCAGTACTTCTTACCAGCAGCCATACATTAGAATTTCCTGAGGGACTTTTTAATATCAATGCCAAGATTCAACTAAATCAGAATCTCTGTAAGCAAGATCCAGGCACTGGTAATCTTTAAAGCTCCACAAGTGGTTTTGACATGAAGTCAAGTTTGGAAATCATATCTCTAAAATAGCTGCAACTCAATATGTGGCCTACAGATAAGCAGAACCAAATAAGCAAAGAAACAAAAAACAACTAGCACATGACAGCTTGCTGGAATTGAAGATTTTCAGACTCCACTCCAGAGCTACCTAGTCAATCTGCATTTAAGAAGCTTCTTGGGTAAAGAGCATGCATGTGACAGTGTGAAAAGCTTTGTTTTGGGTTGCTTTTCTGAAGACCTGATGGCAGTGTTGATGATGCCCAATTCTTTGATTTCTTTCTCTCATTTGACTCTTTCCTCAAGTTCCATGTGAATATGTTCTAACTAGGGTCACTGTCATAAATTGCTACCATGTATGCCTATTTGCCACATAGTGTGCAAATGATTACTTACACTTAGTTATCATTAAAAATATATGTATACTAAACTGACTCCTCAGCATGTAATTCAATATCCTTCATAATCTAAACTGAGTTAACCTCTCTTCCTTGCCAACCTTTCTCCATCTATTCTCATACTACATTCTACCTAAATAAAGAACACTTTATTCTTCTAAGCTTGCTCTACCCATTCTAGCTTCCTACCTAAGTCCATTTCTACCTGACATTCCTCCTTCCATGTTCAAGTTTAGGACTTAAAAATCATTTATGATATTGTTTGATCCCCGATGGTAATAATCTTCCCAGCTCAGAATATTCCTAGCATCTATTTGTCCCTCTCTTGTGGCCCATTTTATGTTTTTCCTCATGTCAGTTTTCTAAAGTTGTTTTATATCCTCTACCAGATTATAAAGTGCATTAGGAAAAGATACATGCACAATTCACTCCTATAAAATTCACACACCTCTTCTCTCAGCCTTCGGTTTGGAATGTAATTTTTTGTCTTCCTTTTTATAATTTTTAGGCTTAACCAGTTAAAGTCATTCTTAGTACAGCCAATTTGCTCTTAAGCTTTCTTCCCTGGATAGATTTAGGTCAGTATTTTAAACTGTGAATGTGAATTATAATTTTCTAAAGTATATTATAATTTTCTAAAAATATTATATGGGGCAATTTGAAAACTTTATATGTGAAAATACCTACCTTTTTTAAAGGAACTTAGTGTAGGCATCGGGGCTGGGATTTAGTTCAATTGGTAGAGTGGTGCGCAGCAGTCTATGAGGTCCCAAGTTCAATTCCCAGCACCGCAAAAATGAGAGAAGGACCTGGCAAACCACTCCTAAGGCAATCCTGAAACAGCCATTGAAAATCCTATGAGGGTCGCTATGAGTCAGATACGGACTCAACAGCACCTAAAAACAACAAGTATAGGCATTGTTTGCTCTATATGACAAACTTTGGAATATGTTTTATAATACTGAGTAAGTTAACCAGAGGGCTGAGATTTAGCTCAGTTGGTAGAGCACTGCTCTGCAGTTTCTGAAGTCATGGGAGAAGGACATGGCAATCCACTCCCGAGGCAATCCCAAAAGAGTCAGCCATTGAAAACCCTGTGAGGCTTGCTATGAGTCAGACATGACTCGACAGCACCTAACAACAACAAAGTTAACCAGAACAATGCAGGGTTTCAAGGATTACCTAGTTATAGCATACTAGTTCTTTCTTTTCAATGAGAACATGAGAGTCCTGACCAAAGAGACATATTACTACAACAGTATTATTCTCAGGCTGTTGTTGTCAGGTGCCCTTGCATTGGGTCCAACTAATAGCAACCCTATGCACAACAGGATGAAACACTACCAAACACTGCACCATGCACACTGTCTTTTCATATTTTGGCCCCTTTACTGCAGCCACTGTGTTTCTTCTCATTCTGAGTTGTGCCACATCAGCAAAAGGAGGTCCCAGGGACTTTACTCCACCCCCATCATGAAGGTTGACTGTCCTTTGAGAAGGCATCTCTTCTGTAGTCATCTCATGAATGCCTTCCAGCCCTGGGGGAGTGCGAGGCTCATTTTCCAGCACTATATTTGACAGTGCTTCTCTGCTAGTCATAGGGTTTTCAATAGCTAATTGTTTTGGGAGTGGGCTCAGTGTCCTTCTCCCTTGTCTGTCTTTGTCTGGAAGCTCAGCTGAAACCTGTTAACCATGGGTGACCCTGCTCTTACCTGAAATACCAGAGGTATAGCTTTCAGCATCTAAGCAACACACAAGCCCTCACAGCATGACAAATTGACAGAGATGTGAAGGATTCTCAGGCTAGATGGGTGAAAATTCAGAACCAATCATCATCATAGGAATAAAAATAAGAAATGGCAACAAAAACACTATGATGTTATTTCTGAGGAAACTCCTGGGTTACAGATTGATTAACAAAGGCATACTATCATACTGAGAAATAAGGAAGCACTTACTGAAATTAAACTGTTATAGGAATAACTGTACTAGTGATGGTCTTAGATGAAGTGTGTTCTATTTGTACCCTTAAAAACAATATTAAGTAAAAGGGGGAAGGGGAGGGAAGTCAAAAAATACACTTATTTCCTCCAAAAGTCTTAGAAGCTTCTATAATTTTGAGAAAAAAAGAAAACAAGTCACAGAACCAACTGTAACAGATGGTACTAATTAGTATCTTAGAATTCATTGAAAACTATGTCAAAGTTGACAGGCTATTTGTAAAAATATTTCAGACTAGGTGTTCTAAAAGTACTTTCATAAATATGTTAACACATTTTACACCAGTTTATCAATGTTTGAGAAATCCAAAAGAATAAGATAAGATGACCCAGACAGTGTTTTCATATTGTTTCCCACCTATGATGGTTCTCTCTCAAAGTTCAAGAAAAAGCGTCCCTCCACTTACTACTGGACAACTTTAGAATGGAATGGAGGGGATATGTAGCTTAGTCTCTATAGGTAAAGACTAAGACCCAGATGTCAGATATATTTACTTTATATTTTTCTGACATCTATATTTATCCCTGTTGACTCTATCTTTCAGAAAATTCTGATGACCATATCCATTGTTGTCTCTCTGTGCAGACCTTATTAATGGTTATAGAAACACATGAACTAAAATTATAGAATTCTTGGTATAGAAAAATTCTGTACTGATTTACTTTGTATCTTTTAAATTTGTTTTTAAAAATAGAACCCTACTACCTCTGCATCACTGGTTACAGTGACATTGATAAAAATCTCACGTAGAACACAAATTTTCCTAGCCATAAGCTTTTATTTAAAAAATTTTTAAATATTAATGAGTATGTCCATCAATTGAGTTGCTAGAAAATTTGACATTTTGCAATCAGTCTAGAAGACTGTGGGAACTAAGCTACCTGAGCACTTATAAAAACATTGATGGCCGAGTCCCACCTTTAGGGGTGTGTATGTAATTAGTCTTGTATGTGGTTACTGAATACTCTCCAAGTCCAGGAAATCTTCTGAACATTAGAATCCAAATCTGAGTGCAGATGACCTCCTTAACAGGGCACTGATAAAGAATAGTTAATGTTGTTGTTGTTGTTAGGTGCTTTGAAATAGGTGTCTGACTCATAGCGACTCTATATACAGTAGGTGAAACACTATTTTCAGTGATACTCTGCTATTCATAGAGTTTTCAATGGCTGACTGTTTTTGGGAGTGGGTTGCCGAGTCCTCCCAAGCATACAGCTCGTGTTCCCATATGGTATCCCATCTAAATACTAATCAGGTCCGACCCTGCTTAGCTTCCGAGATCTGACAGAATCGGATGCCACAGTGGCATGTTTGTATAGTACCTATAAAAGCCCTTTCTAGGAAGAGAAGGAAACAAATGCATAGTTTCTCCCATCTAGAGCAGCTATCCCCATGTTCTGATTATTAACAGTAGTCACTAAAATAGATTACATTGATAAATCTGCCACATCAACTTTTATCAATTATAAAGGCAGGTCTCAGACAAATTTTGCCCATTATTTATTATTTATTAATTGGCTTAATATTTATTAGCTAAACATTTATTAGGAAATTAGCAAAAGATAAATTATGCAATATATTATAGGGCTTAAGTCCCACTTTCTTGTTCTTTTAGGCACTTAAAATACCACCTTGCATTAAAAATTCAGTGGAGATTGTCACATGAAGATACTAGAAGCAGCGTTCGATTAACCTTATATTTGTTACCCTTATGGGTTTCCACAGGCAAGCAGAAGTCAAAGTTCATATCTAAATACTAGATTGTTTGGAATTTATCTGATTAAGGATAGTAGTCTTTCTGGATTCTTAAACACTGTTTATGTTTGGATATATAATGTCTCAAATATTTTTGACAATCCTTTTCTTTTGGAAAACTTTAATTTCATCAAAAGGACCATTTCCAGTATTCATACATTCATCATATTAACTAATACCAAGTTCCTAAATAAAAATCAACTTCTAGGATTCAGGATGAAAACTAGCAAATGTTTAGTTATACTTTATGGGATATAGATGTGTCATTGCTGCCTCTGGAGTAGAGGCTATTGATGAAATACTATTTGTCCAGGTGCCTGCCCTGACTAAAATTTTTGGTGTGCCTGGGAATTGCTTAATAAAAACATTATTTGATATATACATTGAAAAATATATAATAAGTATATGTAATCATTTTTACATTGAATTAATTAAGATCACTTAGTCACTATCACAACGCTGCTTCTGGTTCCATTCTGGAAGCTGTTACCTTCTTTTTTTCATTATTATTTTGGACATTTGCTTCCCTTACTGAGTTAAAAGCCCCATGCAGACAGAAATATCTTGTTTATTCTGTTCTCTCCCCATTTTACATGCAAATATGTTTAATAATTATCTTGAGTGAATAAACAATTTTCTAGAAGTTCTGGATCTTGCTGTACGTGTAACAATCTGGCTTTCAACAAATTATCTTCTTTAAAATTATTGATTGATATTTTTATGTGAACAAAGGAGACTGGGCAGAATTGTTCATTTTATCCAGAAAGAGAGAAAGAGAGAGAGAGAGGGAGAGAGAGAGAGAGAATCTAGATAGAAATGATTTTGTGGCCATTAGACTTCGGAAATTAAATCATTACTCTTTGTCATTTTTTAAGGAAAAAAAAACTGCAAGCTACCTCACATGACTCAACAACCCAGCACAGAACACATTTTCAAACTAAGACCACACAGTTGTCATCACTAACAAACAGCCTCATGGTAATCTCAAATCCCAGCCGCTTAGTTTGTGAGAAAGAAGATAAATTGGCAAGATGTGATCATCATTACCTATCTACCTTGCCAGGGTGCCCTCCTTCTTTGCTCCGGTTTCTTCCTTGCAGACATGTTGGAAGATAGATGTGAGATGGTGTGCCAGAGTCACTTTGAGAAATCACTGATTAAAAGATTTAAATTGACATTTATTTTTGCTTTTACAAAGGATGACCCCTGAAATACGTAAACATTAAAGTATGTCAAGTTTTAAACATTCCCCCACGGCACCTAACAACTAACAACAACAAAAGCTCCTGACAATTTGGGAGGCTAATTATATCTCCCACAGTTTTACCCATAATCTGGATTTGGTAGGTTAGTCTCTTGGCAGATAGACTGTTCCTTAGAAACAGTCTAGATGGACACAGTGTGTGGATCATTATACTCCTCTGCGTGTTCATCAGAGCTTCCCTGTGGACCAGGATTATTAGAAAAGGACCTTGTTTCTTAATGCTGCAGCTTCATTGTAGAAGGCACGCTCTCAGGGATGGATTTCAAAGTCACCTCCTCAGGGGATATGAGTGGCTTAGTTGCCCCCAGGGAGACATGCACTAGGAACAGTAAGAAAACCACATTCTGGCCTGTTGCTGCATTGTCCTCTGTTTCTAAACACCTTGGAATTAGTTTCCTCATGTGTCCTTGAAAGTAGAATGCTGCAGGGTCTCCTTTGTGGCAAAAGAAATAACTATTCACAGGGCTTGAGAAATTAACAAAGTGACTAAAACTGTCCAATGTGTGAACTTCTGAATTTACCTGGACTTTTACATCACTGCTTTGTACTATGTAGAAAGACTCCAGCTCATTTATACAGAGAGAGCTTTACAAATGCCTGGAGATGAGTCTCCAGTGAGTTATCTCACTGTCTGATTGGACTTCCTGGGCTCTCTTCCATCTGTTGACTTTCAAATACTATAAGTAAAAAAGGTATTGTGTAAGAGACTGTAAGAGAAATTGATAAAGAGGTCCTTGTGATAAGAGGAATGAATATAAAGAAGAGTGATTTAAGTGACTGCAAAGACATGGAAAACACAAAATATTTAAGATAGGCATTGCAAAAAGTTGGAATTAACCTAAATATGTTAACTATATGGAGAATCTAAAATACGAAATAAGAATTAGAACAGGAAAAGGATGTTGATAGATAATCAAAGTAATTATTACATAGCTCTATAAGGATAATATAAAGAAGTGAGGAACTGAAAACCTTCACCCAGGTCAAGTAAAACTGACTTCTGACAAACAGAAATCATTAAAACTGCTTTCAACTCCTGAGTCACACCATATGCTGATTTTGCATCAGTTGTAAAGTATATTGCAAATGATTTGGGCACAATAATAGCTAAAGTATGAGAGTTTTTTAATGATATGCCTTTATTTTATAAATGTGAATAGATATAAAGCTTCCTTTTTAATAATTTCAGTCACACTTCCTTGACTTGCTATTTGCCATCCTATGTAGGAGACAAAGTCACAGCCACTTCCAGGGAGTGCACAACCTCATCTATCAGATGTACCAGAGCAAAACACAGGAAGCAAACAAACCAATGAACCAAGAGAAAAAGTGGAGAACTCCTCCGTCATCAATACTCTTGAGACAAAGACCAGATGTGCTGGGCAGTAAGATGTTCTATAGATAATATATGCTAATAATTCAGGAATGTTCTATCTATAGAAACCGTGTTGACATTATTTCTTTGCTTACTTTATAGCATAGAAAATGATTAATTTTAAAAAGTTAACTCTTAAGGAACTATAATTTAATGAAAGAGATGAAGAACACATCTGTTTGTTACATTTTACTAAGCAAATTTTCTTTTCTCTATTGTTGTTAGGTACCCTTGAGTTGGTATCCAACTCATAGCGATCCTAGGTACAACACTAGGCAAAACACTATTGATAATGCTTCTCTGCTATTCACAGGGTTTTCAGTGGCTGATTGTTTTTTGGGAGTGGGCTGCCAGGTCCGTCTCCCAAGCTTACAGTACCTGGTATTCCGAGGCAGTCTCCCATCCAAGTACTAACCAGACCCGAACCTGCTTAGCTTCTGAGATCTGATGGGATCGGCAGAAACCACATGATAAGGCTGGAGGCTTTCTTGTTCTGGTCTGTGCTAAACACTATTATCTCATAATATTCATGGAAAATATAAAATGTTTGCTATGACTGTCTTTGTTTTATTAATGAGAAATATGATGCTTCAATGAATTTAAGAAATCTTTCCTGATATCATAAATACTGGTTACAGATTTGGGATTCCATACCAAATATATCCAATAGGAAAGTGAATAATGTTCTCCATATTTCCTCAAATAACAGCAATGACATTCGAACATGGTAAGTGTGGTAAGAAGATAGGAAATTAATAGCTGTTGGATTCGGAGAAGAGGGCACCTTCTCTGAGATGAATTCACAGAAAAGTCTTAAAATATTGTTGTTGTTAGGTGCCATTGAGTCTTGTCTGACTCATAGTGACCCTTATGGGGTTTTCAATGGCTGATTGTTTCGGGATTGCCTCAGGAGTGGGTTGCCACGTCCTTCTCCCCTTTTTGTGGTGCCGGGAATCAAACTCGGGACCTCAGAGACTGCAGAGTGGCACTCTACCAACTGAGCTAAATCCCAGCCCTCTTAAAATATAGGTAGTACATTTTACATGGGCTGAGGTTTAGCTCAGTTGATAGAGTGCTGCTCTGTGCTCTCTGAGGCCATGAATTTGATCCCCAGCAAAACAAAAAAAATTGGGAGAAGAATGTGGCATCCCTCTCCCTAAACAATCCCAAAACAATCAGCCAGTGAAGACTCTATGATTAGCAGAGAAGCATTGACATAGTGCCAGGCATGGCACAGTGTAGGGGAATGTTTCATTCTGTTGTACATAGGGCCCTAGGTCTGGCTATAAGTGGGACCCAACTTGATAGCACCTAACAACAACAACAAATATTTTACTTGCATAGATACAAACACACACACACACACACACACACACACACACACACACACACACGAGGATAAGAAATTGGCTTATATGACCATGGATGCTGAGACGCTCCATGATTTGCCACCAGCAAGCTGGACACCCAGGAAAGTCAGAGGAGCCCTTCCAGTCTAAGAGCAGAGTCCTGAGAACCAGGAGAGCCTATCATGTGAGTCTCAGTCTTCGAAAGGAGGAAGTGGAAAGCTTTGCAGTCAGGCAGAAGATTGATTTCTCCCTCTGCCATTCTTTTGTTCTAATCAAGCCCTCAGTGAATTGGATAATACCCACCCCCACAAGGAAGGGCAACCTGCTTTACTCTGTCTACTGATTCAAATGCTAATCTCATTTGGAAACACTTTCACAGACACATCCACAAATAGAATTTAACCAAATATGAAGGCACCACTCCATTGCTCAGTCAGGTTGACACATCAAATTAACCATCAAGATAGGAACCTAACAAGCATAAATGCATCCAAGTGCCTGTATCTTAAGAGGATTTCCCACAATCTCTTAAGAGCTGGCCAAATTACCAATGGAATTATCTGTGTGGCATTGCCATAGGGACTTAGACACATTTGCTAAGATAAAAACATGATCTCCAAGAGCTGGAAAAATCTGTAAATTACATCTGAAACTTAGGAAACCATTTAAAATGTATTTTCTTACTTTCAAACTTGAAGGAACACTTTATTTGCACTATTGATTGAAATGTAACTTAAATGACTAAAGTGGCTTTTGAGGGCAGAGTAATTTTTTAAGATTGTCTTTAAAACATAAAATAGCCAGGTCTCATTAACATGATCAAATAACAAGAAAGTCAATGGGTTTTTGTTGTTGTTTGTTTTGTTTTGTTTTTCTCTTTCTTGAGGTTAGACTCTTATTTGCTGTGGGTTGAAGAAATAAGGGTAGAAAGAGCTCTCAGCTGTTCTTCATCAGGACACCTGGGCAACCGCAGATCTGCACTGTGAATCTTAGAGTTTCTCTAAACCTGGAGGCCCTTTGGTTTCTGTTAGCTGCCTTTTATACAGAGATTTCCAAGCATGCCATAATCAAAGTAAAGTTCAATCTTTTTTTTTCTAAGTTGCCAGAAGACAAAGCTATTTTAAAGGTTATTTGCTGAATAAACACAGTAATTATATCAATTAAGAAAAATCTATCCTAATTTTATTCTCTCCCTTTAAATCTCCTCTTTTTTGTTTCTTTTTAGTTTTCCACATCTTGCCCTACCAAAGACAACTTGAACTTGGTTATATTTAGAGTACAAATCATATTCTGTCATTTGATTTGGTCAGTTATTACAAGTACTTCCCATACTACTACATAGACTTAATTAACATTTGATTGATTGGTTGATTGATTGATTGATTGCAATACTGAGGTTGGGCAGAGGGCCTCATTCAGGTTAGTTCAGTGCCTTATCATGGAGCTGCCACACCCAGCTCCCCAACTCCTTTTATTATTATTATTACTTTTTTTTTTTTTTTAGTTTTGAGATAGGGTTGGTCTCAGGCTGACTCTGGTCTCAAACTCAAAATCTTCCTGCCTCTGCCTTCCAAGTGGCTGAAATCACAGGAGTGTACCATGGTCACGCACATTAATTAATATTTTAATGACAAGAAATCATATCTGTTGAGTCATTTATTATTGCACAAGAAGATTGTATGTAAATTTGTGTCATGTATAATAAGCAATTTCAGAACCATATATCCCAGATTTTTGGAATAATTATTATGTTTTTTATCTGTACTTGATATCTGAAACCTACGTTGAGATCTTTCTTATTTATATGTTATTTCATATCATATTCTCAAATTTTTCCTGAATCTTTGAGGAATATATATGAAATAAATGACCAATGGACATATGATAAAAATCACATGCTTGGTCCATGTCCTCACTGAGGGGCAAGGAAAATGGCAGATAAAATCGAGAGGGGCCATTACTATGCAGCCCCCATCTCACTGGAGCTGCCTGACACTGTTCTCTCTTATACTCATTTGACCCTGGACACAAATCTCTGCCAGAGACTGGAGGGCAGAGGGCCACAGCTTCTTAGAGAGTTGCTTTTCTAATCATAAAACTTCCTGAGAAAATGCCTTTAAGGACTTTCTTCACCCATTGAAATTTGGTTAAAACTTTGTTCTAGATACTATTCTGTTATGTTGCCATGGACAGAGAGGTTTCCATAGTCTTGGCATCTTTTAGGCATTTCTCATTTCTCAAAACTTAATTCTCAGTTCTACTTAGCTCTGGAGCCCACCACATATTGACTTTATTTGGTTCTAGAATTTTTGTTGGTCCATATAGCTTCTGTTTCTACATTGATATGTCCTATCTTTTCATTTATTATGAGTACATTTTCCCACATCTCATTAAGAATAGTCCTAAAATACTAATGTGCTTATTGTAATATTTGTACTCTCTCAGGTTGAGCCTCCATTGATAATTTTTTTCTCTTGGGAATGGGTCATAGTTCTTTCTCCAAAAACTGCTGATTTTTTTTTCTTCAGTAGACAGTTACTTGGCTGGACATAAATGACAAACTTTATCTCCTATGCAGAAGTTCTGTTTTGTTTGTTTTATCTCAACAGGATTGTTTAGAGTCTGACCCTACATGTTTTATTCAAGGGTCATGCAGAGATTTGAGAAAAGTTTACCTGCAGAATCCTCTCTGACTTTATCCTTTCCAGGATTCTATATTCACTATCCGGAAGCTGTGATTACCCTGAACTCTGTCCTCTGATTCTTTAGGTCAGAGAATCTGAAAATTCCTGCAGAGTTTTAGACCTTATATGTGTGAGGCATTGAATGTCACTTGTTCTCAGGCTAAAAAACCATGAAACTCACCCTGCCCTTGTCCCTTTTCTAACTTTCAATTCCCCTCACATTCCCTCTCCAGCGCCCTTAGATGGTTACAATTTCTTTGTATTTTACCTACAGTTTATATTTGTTATCTATGGGAAAATAAATCTAGTATGAGCTCCCCTGGCCATTTCAGAAGCAGAATCTTGCTGGATAAATCTCCTTAAAACTAAACAGAAAGAGCAAATTAGAATACACAGAGTCAAAACTGAACCATACATGAAAGTGATTTATGCCCAACTTGGGCCTGAGTAAAGAGCAAACTCCTTGAGGGTATCTCCTTGACCTTTCAGAAGCCAGATGCCTGGAACTTGACCATGCCCATGATTCTTCTACAACAGCTCCAGTGCAGATCTCAGCCATACAAATCTGGACTTCTGCAATGGCTTTCTAAATCATTCCTCCTCATATAGCTTCTCTCACCTTCCAATCTAGTCTGAACATTAGTTCTGAGTATTTCCCTGCTCAAACATTCAGTGGCCTATTGTTTACCTAATTAATTCCAAGCTTCTTTGCTCAAACTTTTTTTTCATGTCTCCTTTCAAGATGGGTGTTTCTTGTTGTTGTTGTTAGGTACTGTCAAGTTGAATTACAATGCTGAACACTATGATGCACACGTTTAACCCTGGCAACTTGGGAGGTTGAGGTACGAGGATCACAGGCTCAAGGCCAGAGGCAGCCTCCACAATTTAGCAAGACTCTGTCTCAAAATAAAAAGAAATTAAATTAAAAAGGGGCTGGGAGTGCAGCTCAGTAGTCGACCCCTTGTGAAATCCTGAGTTCACCCCAAGTATTGCAAAAAAAGAGAAAGAAAAAAAGAAGAAAGAAAGAAAGAAAGGAAGAAAGAAAGAAAGAAAGAAGAGAAGAGAAGGAAAGAAGGAAGGAAAAAGAAGAGAAGAGAGGAGAAAATAAAAGAAAAGGAAAGAAGGAAAGAGAGAAAAGAAAAGAAAAAAGAATAGAAAAAGAAAGAGGAAAACACAACCTTGGACATAGATTGGCAGTACTGTACAAAAATCTACATTTTGAAACACATGTGATGCAATTTATATAATGAACCAGTGGAACCATCCAAACTAGTTCAAATCCAAGTTTTTTCTTTAGTGGTTGTATAACTTTAGACAAGGTTTTCTGTTTGAGTGTTTTTGTTTTTGTTTTTGAGACAGGGTCTCACTATGTATCTTAGACTGGCCTCCAATTTGAGATCTTCCTGCCTCAGCTCATGGAGCACTGGGATTATAGGTCTATGCCATCATACTCAGTGCTGAACAAGTTTTTCAAGCTCTCTGTATCTCAGTTCCCTAGCAGTAAACTATGGCTAATATAGCCTCCCTCAGAGGGTTTTACAGATGCAGTATGGGAGCACTTGAGGGTCTGGCGCAAGATTCCCCAATAAATTCTATCTGGTATTACCTTTCCCTATATCTTGCTTTTTCTCTTGGACATGGGGAATAGAATTCTGTTTGAAAGATTAATAGCTCACATGGAATAAATGTTCAAAATTTAAAATACTGTTCAATTTTGAAGACCACACTAACTCAATTTCAGCCACATAGAATATTTGTCATTTCTTTTTCTGTAAAATATGCAGTTTATATCTTCTATGCCTGCAGCGGTAGCCCTGTGGCATCCGATCCGGTCAGATATTGGAAGCTAAGCAGGGTCGGGCCTGGTTAGTACCTGGATGGGAGACCGCCTGGGAACACCAGAAGCTGTAGGCTTGGGAGAAGGACCTGGCAACCCCCTCCCCAAAATCAATCTGCCATTGAAAACCCTATGAACAGCAGAGAAGCACTAACAATAGTGTTCCCCCTGTTGAACAGAGGGTTGCTATGAGTCGGCACGACGGCACCTAACAACATATCTTCTATGTTAAGATGATTTTGGTGTGGGAAATGACCATCTTCCACTTGTTGTTGTTGTTGTTGTTGTTGTTGTTGTTGTTAGGTGCCGTCGTGTCATGTCCCACTCATAGCGACCCTCATAGGGTTTTCAATGGCTGACTGTTTCGGGATTGCCTTGGGAGTGGGTTGCCACATCCTTCTCCCAGTTTGTAGTGCTGGGAATTGAACTCGGGACCTCAGAGACTGCAGAGCAGCGCTCTACCAACTGAGCTAAACCCCAGCCCATCTTCCACTTAAGTCTGTTGAAATTCTTTCTCTTCTTTAAGGCTAAGTAACATAACATCACTCAACCCTAAAACCATGCCCAACCTCACCTAATATCTCTCTTTGCTCTCACCATCCACAGAGGCCATTTATTTATTTATTTATTTATTTTTGTGGTACTGGGGGTTGAACCCAGGTCCTGGAGCACACTACTCTTCTACCAGTTAGTGATGCCCTTAGCACCACTTCTTGTATTTCTTTTGAATTTTTCCATTCATGTTTTTTCCTCTTAGACTATGGGTAACTTTATAATAGTAAGTAATTTATCTATCATAGAGTCTTTAACAATATTTATATGAATTGTTAATAAATATCTACTGAACTGAATTAAAATATAATGCACTCAATAAGTACAGTAATAAATAAGGAAATTAAATTCATAAGTCTCCACATTTCTATCAGGAAAAACAAAGTGTTATATAAATTGTAATACTTCTTAAACAATAACTCATATTAGTTATATCATTTTCAATAATTAGCAGAACTTCTCCCTAGAGTACATTTTAGTGTTTGGATAACAGGCAGTTGGATTTCCTGGTATAAGTAATGACATTATGTCAAATTTAAAAGTCCAGCCATATAGCGCCTTTGGCTCAACACAATTCACAGTTAGCAAAAACTGCTTAGTGCTGGATTTCACACCTGGTCTCCTGGGATTGGATGGAGGTGCCATAAATGGTACTGAGAAAGATTATTTAGATGCCTGGGAACCATCTGTGCACTGTGGTCTAAATGACAAACCAAAGCATTTCATCTGTCATCCTCAAAGTTAACCTCCTACCTCGGGGACTAAGACAAACAGAAGGAGAGTTCCTTTCTGCTGGGCTGGCAGAAGCTTTACCTTCCCATCTGATTGAAGGCAAATCCAAAGTGTACCCACAAATAAAGCTGGCCCCGGTTATGGGGAGCTAGTGTCTGCTGCAGCAGGGCGATTCTACAAGGCTACCCTTTCGTGCTGTCTTCCTAACATCCATCTGGAATTGTTTACAAGGGCAAACCTTATTTGTTCACATCCAGATGTTACTACTTGTCTTCTATCTAGCCTAAATGCTATTCTGCAGATCTATATAAATAAAAGGAGACTATTGTCGTGGGTAGAGGCAAAGAAAACTGTACTCCTGTAACCTGAAATGTTAAAGGAGAGATTCAGTGAGGTGTATGAGGTGTGAGGAGGGAATGTTGTTAGGGGGATTAATGACAATGTATCTTTTACTGCAAGGGATTTTTTCAAATTTAAACATTCACCATATCTTTTGATCACACTTCATGTATTTCTATCTCTTTTGCCGTTGTGGAGATCAGCTTCTAGGGAGCAATATGCCTTAAAACAGTGAAAGCCCAGCAAAGGGGAATGCATAGCCTGGGTCTCCCGTCCATCAGCTAGTGATGGCTAGCTACATACTAGATCTAGTGTTTGTTTTGTTATTTATTAAACAGACAAGTTGGTATAAATTTTTGAAGGCCATTATACTTTTTTGGGAGGGGGGTTATTGGCGGTTGAACCCAAGACTTTGCACTTGCATGCTTTGCAAGTACTGGGCCACTGAACTGCACCCGCAGCCCATTTTTTGTTCACTTTTTTTTGAGACAGGGTCTCGCCAAATTATGTAGTCTGCCTCTGGTCGTGAACTTGTGATCTTCCTGCGTCTGCCTCCAGAGCCTCTGGGATTACAGGCATGTGCCACCATGCCCGGCTAAGGCCATTATAACTTTAAACCCCTAAATCAAATCACCTATGATCTTTCCAATTGTATTCAGGTTGTTGAAAGAATTCACTTCCTTGGGGTTGCAGGATCAGACTTGCCATTTTTCTGCTAGTTGTTGACTAGGGACAACTCTCAGTTCAGAAAAGGCCACCCCTCCTCCTCAGCATGTTACAAGTGTGCTACCACTCTTCCAGACCAGCATCATTGGACTCTTTTTCTTCTTTATCAGCTAAAAAGTGCTTTCACAGGGCTTATATGATTAAGTCAGGCCAATCTAGGTAAAACTCAACTGTGCTACCTAATCTGGTCTAATGAAATCCTGGGCAAAATCCATCATCTTCATGGTTTGAGCATGTATTTGTATTCTAATGTAGGAAAATATTGGAGAACATCGCAAAATCCTATCACAGTTTTGCATATTTTTAGACTGATGATGGATGATGATGAATAATAACTTTTATCTCCAAATGAATCTTCCAATTGTCTGTTACTAATACATAGAATTTTTGTTGACCACAGACTTTGGAGTCAGAATATCTTTGTCTAAATCCCAGCTTTCCCATTATTCACTATCTGATTTTGGGCAAGCCATTTAACCTCAGTTTTCTCATATGAAAAAATGAGTATAATGATAGTACACTTACCTCCTAGCAATGATGACAAGATTAGATGAATTATTTTATTAGAAACCAACCTGAATATTTCTCAAAACTTAGTCAGTACTCATTAATAGTTAAGTTGACAATAGTGATTTTTTTTACCAGCCATTTTGCAAGTCTCTTTGATAAGGCTTAAGAATTTGTAAGTAGTTTGCAAATTTTCTTTGATTCCTGTGTAAGTAGTGACCATTTTATTTCTTCTCTTTGAATTCTTAACCACACTAATTATTATTATCTTTAGTATTAAATGATCTGGGACTTCCATTACAAGGTTGAACTTAGGTTATACCATTGAAATTTTGCCCTTCTCCTGACTTAATGAAAATCTATCAAATATTTATCCTTTAATACAGGTTTGATAGATATATTTTTTCATGTAAAAATGTTTTCTTCTGTTTTTATTTCATGTTATCTCAAGAAAATAAATCACCAGTTTTCTCTTTTAACTTTCTGAAACTATTTCTTTAAGAGAAAGTTATTTATTAAATTATACCTACTGATATCTGGACCTTGTATCTTTTTTCTAGTTTGTATCATAGTATATTTTAAATTATCATGGAATTTTAAATACTTTCTCGGTTTATTATCTTTTTCACCCTTTTCTTGAATGTCCATGTTTAAATTATTTGCTTTAGAAGTAATTTTAGAGATTAGACTAAAATTGGCTGTGTTGTTTGGCTTGTTTCTCTTGGGCTCCCCGCTTAGGAAGTCTTGAGTTGCTATCTAAACAACAAAACAAAAGGCTACCTCAGAGATACCATGAAGGACTCACATCATGTCTGGTATGTCAGGAGCTCCAGATGTTTTAGCACCTAGGAGTCCTCCCGATGTGGTGGCAGAGTTCTAGGACCATCCCAAAGACTCTCACTCCTTGGTATATATACCCTCTAGAAGTCCATCACCTGCATACAGAATATGAACATGATGATTTTGCACACAGAATTAGATTATGGTATATGAGAAAGACTGAAGAATTTTAAATATATAATGAAGGCCTGAAATTAGTTGACTTTGAGTTAAACAGAAGGGATGTACGTTATCCTGGCTATGCTTGATCTAATCAGTTGAATCCGTAGATGGACAGAACCTTTTCTGAAAGAAGTAACTGTAAGTACAAGACACTTTCTACCGCTGACTTGGAATTCGCAAATGTCTACGTGGTAGAGAGACCTCATGTCAGTATTAGGGAGACTTCCACAAACCAAGAAAACTCATAGCAAAACCATAACAACAAATGACTCTATTCTGACAAAGACTGTAGTGGAGCACCAGATGAAATCTCAGCTCTAGTCAAGACCTTAATTTCAGCTTGATAAAACTATGGACAGAGAATATAGTTTAGTTGCATTTTTATTTACTTTAATTTATTTTTCTTTATTTTATTTGGTGGTTGTATACTTTAACCTTAATGATCTTTTATCTTTTTTCATTCTAAAAAATTATTAGCCAGTATCTCAACTTCTTTTCAAACACTGCATTATAAGTATTTTCTCTATTTTCTTTCTTTTGTAAATCTACTAGACATAATGTGCTAGTCAGACTTTTGTTGCTATAATAAAAAAATGAAAGAAATAATTTAAAATGAGAAAAGATTTATTTCTGCACGTGGTTTCAGATTTTTCCATCCACAGTCAACTGACCTGATTTTTTCTAGGCCTATGGTGAGGTAAAGCATCATGATGGAATGGGATACTAGAACAGAGGTGCTCACCTTACGGTGGCCAGGAAGTAGAGAGAGTATGCCCGTGCTCATGAGTATACGTCTTTGTCCCCTTTTATTTCATGCAGGCCCCTGGCTTATTGGATGGTGCCACCCACTTTCAGGGTCTTCCTTCTTTAGTTAATCATGTCTGGAAAGACCCTCACTGACACACCCAGAGGTATGCTTGCCCAATCTCCTAGGTGGTTCTCAGTCCAATCAAAGGTGGAAATCAAGATTAATAATCAAACATGCTTACTCTTGAGAATAGGTTGGTTGTTTTGTTTTTGTTTGTTTGTTTGTTTGTCGCATAACTGGAGGGTTGAATCCAGGGCGTTGACAGTGAGGTACCACTAAGCTGCACCATGGGCCCATTTTTAATTTTTTTTATTTTGAGACAAGTTATTACTAAGTTATACAGGCTATCTCTGAGCCCAAACTTGCTATCCTCCTGCCTCAGCCTCCCAAGTGGCTGGTATTACAGGCATGTGCCATGGCACCCAGTAAAGGATAGTTTTAAAATTATCTTTACCCAGTTCTACTGGGCTCAACAATTCCATAACAATTTTTAAGATTTCAATTTTTATGTTTCCCTGTTGTTTTCAACATGGAACAACTAGTAGATTTTCCACCCTGTATATTCATTCAGCAAAAGTTTGAGGCTCCAAACAAATACTTGACAAGGGTTTAGCTCACTTGGTTGTGTGCTTGCTCTGTGTGGTCTGAAACGCTGTGTTCAATCCTCTGCAAAACACTGCAAAAAATGGAAGAAGGATCTGGCAGCCCACTCCTGAAACAATCCTGAAACAATCAGTCTTTAAAAATCCTATATTGGGCTGCTGCCTATAGCCATACCACTGTGCCCCTCTGATACCATCAGATCTCAGAAGCTAAGCAGAGTTGGACCTGTTAGTACTTGGATGGGGGATCACCTGGAAACGCCAGGTGCTGTAGGCTTGGGACTCACCCCCCAGCAACCCACCCCCCCAAAAATAATCAGCCACTAAAAACCCTATGAATAACAGAGAAACACAAAATAACATTTCATCTGTTGTATATAGGATTGCTGAGTAGGACACAACTCAATGTCACCTAACAAAAACAACACAGGATCGCTTTGAGTTGGACATGACTTGACAGCATGTAACAACAACATAACCAACTAATTGATCAAAACTACTTAACGGAGCATATATTTATTTTGGCTCACAGTTTTAGAGGATTCAGTGCCTAGTCTTTGAATCCATTGATTCTGTGTCTGTGGTGAGGCAGGACATAGTGAAGGGAGCACATGGAAGATGCTACTCACTTCATGGCAGACAGGAAGCCAACAGAGTGAAGAAGGCCTGCTCTGCTCACCTACTTCCAGCTAGACCCCACATCCTAAAATTTCCACTGCCTCTCAAAACAGTTCCACCAGCTAGGGACCAAGTATTCAATACATGAGCTGTGGAGCACATTTCATACCCAAATCATAACACACTCCAAATAATTTTTAATACCCAAAGACAGAAATAGCTAAATATTCCCTTAGTCTATTTGGCTAGGCTTTTCTAGTACTAGTACAAGTAGATGATGATGATGATATACATCTTGTGCAGATTCATGGTTTGTGAAGGGAGCCTGATTCAAAACTCAATAGCCAGCATGATCCTTGGGTCCCTAGGTAGACTTTAAAATGCTGGCAACCATTATGTCTTTGTTGTTGAGGACCATGTGATATGAAGTTACTATTCCTACTCACTTTGAAGCCATGAATTTATCTTTGATACCTGAAAATTTCCCTTTCTTGTTTGACTCACAGTATCACTTTGAACGGAAGCACAGCATTTTATTTATTTTTTATTCTAAGGCTGCAGAGGCAGAAATTATAAAAGATAACTTTTTAGCTTTTAAGGTTGTCTAATAATAAACTCAGTCTACAAAAAATACTGAGTTCCTCATTACTGTTATGGATAAATCATAGGCTAGAAAGCTATCTACCAGGCATGATGGAGGCAATATTTTTTTCTATGAGAATGTAGGTAAGACTCTTTAGATTCATAAATTTAGTGATCTAAAGGTGTTTTGTGCTAAGTTTCATAAAGCTGCATAATACCCATCCTCAGAGCCTCAGTTCTCCTATCTAGAGGCTGTATGACCTTGGACAAGTCACTGTCTAGGTTAGGGCCCTAGTGTCTTTATCTATAAAATGAGATATCTACAAAATAACGTGTAAGATTTAAACTTCTTATGGTACTATGACTACCATTTTCTTTCAGTTGCTTTTATTTAAAGAAAAATTTTAATAGAAGTCTGACTCTTGAACTGCTGACTGAAACACTTTTATGATTTTTCACACCCATAAAGTACATTAAAGTGCTAGGAAAATGGTTTTCTCTGACCATGCGATTATATATTACACTCATTTAGTGCTAATATAATTTCAGAACTTCTACGTAGCTTCTCAACCTGAAAGTTTAGACTTCAGTTAAACTGTAGGGCAGAAAAGCAGACATTTTCTGATATTAATGATCACTTTATATTGGCAAGAATTCGTGAACCTGGGGCTAAAAGGAAGATTCTTGTCAGCAAACCATTTGGGAACACCAGGTGCTGTAGGCTTGAGAGAAGGACTCAGCAGCCCACTCCCAAAACAATCAGCCCTTGCAAACCCTGTGAATAGCAGAGAAGCACTGACATAGTGGCCAGCCTGGCACAGTGCAGGGAGTGTTTCATTCTGTTGTACACAAGGCTGCTATGAGACAGATTAGACTCCACAGCACCTAACAACAACAACAACAACTCTAAAGACTGATCTTTTAATCAATATACAACATTATCTTTTATGGAACTTTTTGGTTTGTAGGATATATTTACTTATATTTATTAACCTAGTAAATGAATCATCATTTAAATGGAAAATGAGAATAAATTTAGCTAAAATTTCATTCAATTTAATAAAAAAGTATTTTGAGCCCCTGCTTGGAGTCAGGTACTTTAATAGGCAATTGGAAGGCTATGGAGAGAAATAGAAGACAGTTTCTACATAAAGAGCTCAGAATGTTGAGGAGTGGGTGGACTGAACACATATGACTTCATTTCAGATCAAGAAGAATAAGGGTTGTAAAGTACCAAGAGATTTGGAGGTGCAAATGAAAGACAGTTCATCAGAGTAGACCTCCACAGGGAGATAGTAATTGAGAAAAGTCTTAAAGACAGGTAAGATTTTGATAAGAAGATTATAAGAAGATTTTCATGAAAAGAAACATTGTGAGATTGAAAAGCAAAGATGGCAAAAGTCATACTTAGGAAAAAGTATATGAGTAAGGGTTTGGCTCCAGCCCAGGATGTTTGCACAAATGTAAGTGGATGGTAAGGGCTTTAAAAAGGTTGTTGACAGCAACTAGTTTTCATTTTCCTCTCCGCTTCCAACACAGAGCTATCTTGGTGACATTACTGTTGGAGCAGGAATATGATTTTCAGCCAGTTTTCCTGATCCATAGACAGGATTGGGATGTGGTTTTTGCCCTGCCCAAGAATCATCTTGTCATAGACGTTGACCAAGAGTGTTGTCAGAAATGGTATTATTTACTGAATGATCAGCTTCCTGAAGACTTTTCAAGGAAAAAATACTCAGGTTATAAACTCATCTTAGTATTCTATTAGCTTTTAGACAGAGCTGAGGCAATGGATGCGGTCTCAAGGAATCACAGACACGCAGGCTGAGAGGTGCTCTGAATGTCTTCCAATCAGCTCCTCTTCAAAACTTCCGGGATGCTTCTCTATGTCTAAACTAAATGGTTTCTTCTAATTCCCATGGAAAAAGAGTCTCTAAGGCCTCTCCAGGCCACTCTTCTTCATTTTTGAGTATGGAAATAGTCTCTTACCCTGATTTGAAGCTACACATTAGTGCTTCCTCTACCAAAAGTTGCCAAGTGACACCAACAATGTCAAGAAGAGGGATACAAGCCCTGTGATCTAGTGACAAATAGAGCATGTTAATTAGAAAGGCAGAAGACATGAGGAGTGTACAGGAACTTGAAGCCTAAATCTCTAAATGTTTTCCTCTCTTCATGATGATAGGACTTAGTTTGTTAGTGTCTGAATTTTTCCAGTCCCTAAGTGAGAAAACTAGTTCCATATTGTAAAATTCCTTGAAGTCCTTCCATAACTTAAAGTATAAAAAATATTAAAAACATATGAAAGTATATGAAATATAATTTATATAGAGTGAAAAATTATGTCACTTTAAGTAGATTTCTGTTTATGGATCTAGTCCTCATTCCTTGGTTACTTTTCATTACCTAACTAAAGTACAAGGTCTGCAGCCATAGCCTTGTGGCATGTGATCCTGTCAGATCTCAGAAGCTAAGCAGGGCTGGGCCTTGTTAGTACTTGGATGGAAGACTGCCCTGGAACACCAGGTGCTGTAGGCTTGGGAGAAGGACCCAGCAATCCACACCCAAAAATCAATCCACCATTGAAAACCCTATGAACAGCAGAGAAGCACTGACAATATTGTTTCACCTGTTGTATGTAGGGTCACTATAAGTCAGATACTGACTCAACAGCACCTAACAACAACAACTAAAGTACAATTTCCATGAGGTAGAACTCCAACCTGTGGGAGTCTGTTTTCTCCTGGCTTTCAACACAAGCTCTGCTTGCCCCCCCCCACACACAAATAATAAATAGAACTTTTGCAATTTATCTTGTCAGAATTGCCATTTAGAAAGATTTTATTAAGTTTTTGTTACATTATTTGATTTTCCTTATTATGTAACTCACAATGATTGCATCTTTACTTGGCTATAAGAATCATGATTTGATTGTAGAATAAATGTCAACTTTTTTCCTTCAAAATAATTTAAAAACAGAAGATTTTATCTCAAGAAGATTTTACCTCAAGAAGATTTATCTCAAGATGATTCAGATATTCACTGGAATTATTTTAGTACTATACATTTAATCACACAGAGACACAAGCAATTTATTCCTCACAATTAAATAATGTCTCTTTGAGAATGAGTTGTATAACAAACCCATAAAAACAGTTTGTTAATCCAAAATATCACAAGTGCAGCAAAAAAAATGGATTTGCAATGTTTAGGCCATATACATTTTCTAGTTCACCAAAGGATTTTGGTATTTGAAACTGACACTTTCCCCTTGTCATCTGCCCATGGGATTATGTGTATTTGCAATAAACTATTTTCAAGATACAGAAAGGAAATTAAAGAACACATGCATGCATTATCATCATTTATGTATCCTAAAACTCTCTTTAGCAAAAACAATGCCATTGAATGTAAATAAAGGAGCTCAGGCTTAACACTCAAGCACTCAAGTAAGATCCCAGAAGATACTCACTCCCTACATAGCTCTTCTGTCCTTCTTTGAAGGAATTCATCCTGGGAAACTCAAGAAAATTGCGTAAGTAGTAAATTCCTGCTGTCAGTTCCATGAGGAACAAAGTCAGAACAGTGAATTTAGTGTTTAAAGCCACTGGTTTAATGCTATTCAAGAAGGTTGTCCTTTTTTAAATATCTGAGTTACTTTCACTATCTTCATGTTACAAATAATAAAAGAATTACTGTTTACATATAGAAAACTAGTTTCATCAAAAATTCTAAAGACCTTTATAATTATAAATGCAAGATCCATTGATTTGGGGAATTTTACCAACTCTGAGGCACCAACCACTCACCTGCCTCTCTCCTAGGTAATGGTTGAAAGTGAGCCAGATACACAAGGAAGCGCCAAGTTGTCCAATGTTGAGCACATCATTTAAGCCCATATTAATCTGTGTCTTGTCAGCATGCCCAAGAGGCTGGGAGCACAATAGGGTTGTACTCTGATAATAGAGAGTAAGGCTTCAAACTATAGCCCTTTATTTTACTTTACAGAATCCAAAATATCATGGGGTGTCTCCACCTTGCATGTAGTATAATATCCAGGATGTCCAATAAAAAGAACTGATAGGGCTGCTGAAATACCTGTACATTTTTTTATATAATTTGATTTACAATTAACAATACAACTGAGTTTGCATTTATACCTTGTCTCTGGCAAGGTCAAAGATGCACTTTATTTTGTTGTACATTTTTGTATTTTAAATTTTTTCTGGCAAAAAAGTAAAACATGTATTTTGAGAGTCAGTAGGTTCTAGTAGTGCCTACACCCTGGCACTTGATCCCATCTGATCTCAGATGCTAAGTAGGGTCAGCCTGTTAGTCCTTGGATGGAAGACTGCCTAGGGACACCTGCAGCTAGAGAGAAGGACCTGGAAGCCCACTTCTGAAACAACCCAGCATTGAAAACCCTGTGAATAGTAGAGAAGCACTAACAATAGTGCCAGGCATGGCACAGTGTTGGGGAGTGTTTTGTTCTGTTGTACATAGGGTCACTATGAGTTGGACCTGATTCAATGGTACCTAAGAACAACAACAACCGGGTCTGGTGGAGACAGGAAAGCACTGACAGTGGAGCCAGAAGACTTGGCTCATATTTTTCTCGAGGCACTTACCAGCTGCATGTCCTCAAACAAGGTACACATCCTCTGTGGGCAGGAGTCTCCCCATTCCCAAAGAAGAGATGATGGTAAAATAGTAACTAACTCACAGGATTGTTGTGAGGATTCAATAGGTTAAAATAGGCAAATAAATTAAAATAATGCTGGCAAAAGGTACCTTCTAAATAATAATTGGGCTAGGATTTAGCTCAGTTGGTAGAGCGCTGCTCTGAGGTCTCTGAGGTCCCAAGTTCAATTCCCAGCACCTCAAAAGTGGGAGAAAGATGTGGCAATCCACTCCCAAGGCAATCCTGAAAAAGCCATTGAAAACCCTCTGGGGCTCACTATGAGTCAGATACAACTCAACGCCACCCAACAGCAACAAATAATAATAGTTACTAAAAACACAATTAAAACAATGATATTGTTTATACATGGCATAACGTGATAGTGTTCTTTGTGCTACATTTCAGAGTAGTACATGTCAAAGTGAACATTTCTAATATGGATAACAGATCAAGTTATTTTTTAAGTTCTCATTGTTATTCTATCCATATCTAAGGAAGAGGAAATGCAGCTTTAGACATGGTACCTTAAGTAGAGACTTGAAACTAATTCAAGAGAACATGATCCCATAGATCAAAGAGCATCAAAAACACCATGAGGACACCTCCTGGCTGATATCAGCTCTATTATCATTTTTGTTTGTGATCTCAGGAAAGCTCTTTGTTTCCTCTGGCTCTTCTCATCTTCTTTATCTGCACTATTGGCCCTTCTAACTTTCTCTTTTTCATCTCCTCTGTTCCCTTATCAGGAATATAGAGAGAAAAGTACTAACCTGCTGAGTAAACAGTAAGCAATAAGATATTCAAAATAACAGTAATTTTATGCAAAATATTTTAAAGCCTTGCACTGATCCTTACAGCATTTCTATAATGGAAGTAATACCTCTTCCTTACCTTAAAAGTTAAGTAACTGGATGCATTGGAAGATTCAATTTAAATGTTCTAAAATGCTCATGAAAGTCACAGTATAAAGGAGAGCAATTGAACATCTGCTAAGTGAGTATGAAGCTGGGATTTAGCTCAGTTAGTAGAGCACTACTCTGCTGTCTCTGAGGTCCCAAGTTGGACTCCCAGCACAGCAAAATGGGAAAAGGACGTGGCAACCCACTCCCAAGGCAATCCCGAAACAGTCAGCCATTGAAAATTCTATGAGGGTCACTAGGAGTCAGACTCGACTCGATGGCACCTAACAACAACAACAAGTGAGTATGGGAATGTGTTGCCCTTTCTCCATAAGGGAATTTAAATGACTCATTGTCTTTGCTAGTACTCTAGCACTGCCCATTCCCACTCAGCATTCCCCCTCTTTCCTAGGTATGGAGAATGCATAATAAATTAACAAAAAGAGATGTCTGTACCAAGTTACCTTAAATAATTAAGCACACACTAATAAAAGGACATTCAGAGATAATCTTGCCCTTGCAGAACTCAGAGTCCAATAAGAGGAGTAGATACACCAAAGACTAAAAGCCCAACCGGCAGGTGCCATATGACCTTCCAGAATCTGGGCTGTGTGAAGGACTTTAATAGAAAGAAGTGACTTTTGCTTCAATTTACTCAAAATGATTTTGGGGCATGGTTGCCATTGTCTAAAACAGTGCATCTCAAAGGATCTATAGTGAAGCCAGCATTTTAAAACATTCTCAGGAATCAAAGATTGATACTTTTATAAAATTCAATGTAAGTGAATCCCCGTAAAATGAAACACATAAAAATTGACATACCAGCATCCATTTATTATATAATCACCTGTTTCCCAATCAAGTCTCCATGCTATAGGGTGTTAAAGAGTCAAGGAGTCTTAGGTTCTTCATTTCCAACCATATCATTTCATACATAAAGACCCTTAGAATTACAAATATAATGTGAAATGTGGTTTACCCAAGGCAATATAACTCAAAGAGCTTGTGAATAAAAACTCAGGCATTCACTCTTCTTCTTAAGAGTTTTGGAGATTTGTATTATGTCTTCTGTGTAGCTGGTTTTGTTCCATACATTCTGTCTTCTCTTCAAAAAGTTGATATTAAGAGAGATTCTCTTCTGAGTTTCTGCTTATAAAAAGTTTTGTACTTTAGATAATACCAAACTCCTAACTTACTGACAAAATACTCTTTAAGTTGCTTAACATTCACCACGGTCACTTGCTAGTGTTGGTTCTTCTACTTTAAAATGACTTCTAAAGTGTAACAGAGGAGGAAACCAGGAAAATGATCATTTTAACTCTTCACAGTGCACCCATTCCTTATTCATTATCCTTTCAATTACTTGCATAAGTCAATACTAACATGCACAGTAATTCTATACATAGAAAAACCAAAATTGCAAAGCTATGACTGTACCCTCAGAAGAGAAATCCTGTCTCTGGGCTATATTACTATTTTTCCTGCCTTCTTGTTTGGTTTTCTTTTTGTTATTCAGGTCTTAACTTTAATTTGGAAAATAGATGAGCAACAATCCTTTCCTGTGATAAGACCAAACACATTTCATCTAATCACTGAAATTGGTATGGCCATCATCACCTGACAATTCTAGTTGATCTAAAATACAGAAGGCTTATAATACTTATAATACTAGGGCAAATAGATTAGAGGATCTACTTTTAATCCCAGGGATTTGTTAACTTTTGAAGACTATAGACTATGCACAAATGTAATATTCTTACAATTATAATTATCCAAAATGAAACTATCCCCTCTTAATATAAAAATTATGCTGCTTGTCACCTATTGTCTTAGTCTGTTCAAACTGCTGTAACAGAATACTGTAAATTAGGTGACTTATAACAACAGAAGTTTATTTCTTACAGTTATGGAGACTGGAAAGTCCAAGGTCAAGGTGCTGGCAGATTCTCTGTCTCATGAAAGCCTAAGTACTGCGTCTTGGACATTTTATTGGATTCTCACATGGTGGAAGGCAACGGAGCTCTCCATGGCTTCTTTAGTAAGGGCACTGATCCTACCCATGAAGACTCCACTTTCATGTTCAAATCATCTCTCAAAGAGCCAACTCAAAATTCCATGAAACTGGGAATTATGTTTCCTTAGATGAATTTTGAGGAGACAAAAACATTCAGTTTATAGCACCTGTTAACCCAGCATATGTTAATAAACCCTGCTAAGTAATTTGTTCAACATAGGGGGCAACAGTAAATGTAATCCTCAATATTCTTAAAGTATTTAGATCAAGAATTCTCAAAATTTTTGAGGAATATATCCTTCTTCTGTATATAATGTACATGTCTGCAAAAAAAGTAGGAGATAACCACTTTTACCAGTTTTGATTCCCCTCCTCTGAGAATCCTGAAAAATGACTGTGAAACAAGAAAGGAGAATCACAGTAACAACATAGGGAAATACTGTGTAAGATATACATTAAAAATAATGTGGAACTAGTGTCAAAAATAATTTATTTTAAAAAAATCATATAGGTTAGAGAAGTTAATACTTCACTGTTCAGCTGCCACTGGGTCTCTTATATAAAGTTAGAATCCTGATAAATCCCAATAAATCATACTTATTTATGTCCACTAAATGCCATGGCCAAGAGAAAACCTTTCCCTTAACTTCCAGGCTATAGAATTAAATGGAGTTATATGTTGATTATTTTTCTATTTTGGTGAACATTAACCAAACTATTATTTTTAGTGGTACCATGGTTTTTGACTACAGTCTATATTGCATTTCTAATTTACTTCTACTTAAACTATATTAGCAACTTAAGCTAACCAGACAGAAATATATTGAACTATACCCCAGCAATAGGTAAAATGGACTCTGTGACCAAATCTGGCCTTAGTGATTATAAGGGGGGAAATTTCATCATTGCCATGATGATGCTATAAAGCCTTTGATTTTTGTTTCATAGAATAACAAAATATTCATTTAATAGAGCAGTCTAATTGTCTTTCTAGTTTTTTCTCAAAAACATAGTGACATGATTTTTGCTAAACATCACAATAATAAAGATGCTCTGCCACCTGACAATAACTGCCACCAGCTCCCATTAACATATTTTATATTCGTGCTTGGTACATATTCTGGAAAATGTTTTCAGTTAAGTTTCCCAACTATGAACTTCATTTATATTTAATGAGGCAGGAGAATGTTAAGTAAATGTGAATTGATTAACTCAAAATAGCTATATTGGTGTTTATTAACCTCTCAGTATATAATTTCATGACCACTTTCTGAAGTTATTAAATTGTCATCCCTAACATCTGTAGTAGGTGAAGTTAAAGGTAAAATGAACTTTTGGCAACTTACAGTGCTCCAAGGACTTTCTTACAACTGAAGTTTGGGAGTATTCCAATTTCCTCATGCAATTCATTACAACTCATGAAAAGGTCTTTAGAACTCTGTTAGTCCCTATAGCCAAACCAATAAATGGTTATGCTAAGCTGGGAGTCAATGAAAAAAATGAAGACCCTCAACTAGATAGATTGACACAGTGTCTGCAACAATGGGCTTAAACATAAAAAAGATTGTATGCCAGGCACAGGGCCGGGGAGTGTCTCAGTCTGTTGTACATAGGGTCACTATGAGTTGAACCCGACTCCACAGCACCTAAAAACAACAACAGTGACAAAGCCACTTCAACATATGTGAATCAATACATATTTAAACATTCAATTCCAATTCTGGAACACTCCAATAGTCAGAAAAGTCTTCATTCAAGCCACAATTTGTTAGGTATAAATCTCACTATTAGTCTTAAAGGTTGAAGCTCATGTGATAGGCCCTTAAGCATTTTAAAAAGTTCTCAAGTCTCTCATAAAAGTATATTTCTGTTGACAAATCTGTCCCAGGAACTAGGATTATACTCATGTGACCACATACCCATTTAACTCAGCTGTTTCTACATATCAGTTTTATTTTAAGTTAGAAACATAGTATTCATATAGGGTAGGAGTAGCCTATGATTCCATATATTTGCACCACATCCCAGCCCTTCCAACACACCACATCTCCCCAAATTCTACAAGGAATGATGTCCTATCAAATTAGCAGTCTGCCTTTCATTAACCCTGATTACTTTTGGGTATATGGATTAGGTAACACTTTCTAACATGGAAGATTTTCAGTAGAAATTGTTATCAGTTGTTAAGGCTGCTCAAAGGAAAACAATCTTATGGCAATACCATATTGACATTTCAAGAAAGTGTCTTCTTGAGACAATACTCAGAAAAAAACAACCCACATGAAATAGAGTCCCAGTTAAAAGAAAATATTTCTCTACTAAAAGTCTATGGGACTTAGAACTGAGGATTGCTGTGTATCTTGTGAAATAAAATAAATGGAGGCATACATGATATGTAGTGAACTCCTCTTAAAAGCCTTGGCTCATACACTGATTTCTTTTAGTTTTCTCATAGTCACACCATAATTATTTGAGTTTCAAACCCAAAATTCAATCTTAGGTTTATGACTTTAAAACCTGTGCATGTTTTATTATACCCAGCTTCATTAACACTAAAACCAACCTAAAGGGTAAAACAGATATTGAACTCTATTTCAAGTCAAGAAATTTTCTCCTGTAGTTATTGTATGGGTTACATTAACGAACCCTGAAACCTGGGGCATGAGGACATATCAAAAAAAAAAAAAAAAAAAAAGGCAAGGCCTATTATAAATTTCTGATCAGAATCTCAGCACAGAATGAGGATACCAGCAAATTGCCAGGACCTTTGGTGTGTGTGGACCTCTCATCTTACCCTTAACTCAGTGCCCACTCATGAATTCTTTTTCTTTGTAGATGTCACCATTCTTTCTCCCCCACTCTAAATACCATAAACTGAGAAACCAAGGTATATGGTTCCAAATGACAATGAGTCCACATGATCCAATCTCCTTCACATGCCTAGTCCAGCCTCACTACATTACCCAGGAAAACATCCTGTGGGGTTTCTTTGCCTCTGTGCTGGCTGCTCCATTTTCTGGATATCCTAAATGGTTTCTAATAAATTAGTCTATTTAGAATGCACCTCTACATATGCCTTTTATCCCAAAGCCTTTAGATTCACTGTTACCTATGAAATCACCATTTCCTTGTCAATTGAAGAACTCTACAATTTGTCTCATTTCCATTTTTCCCTTTGCATTTCATATTGTTGTTGTTGTTAGGTAGTGCTGAGTCAGGTCCAACTCATACAACAGAATGAAACACTCCCCAACACTGTGCCATGCCCTGCACTATTTTAGTGCTTCTCTGCTATTAATAATATTGCATTTATACTGTACAATCCAGTAGAACTGCCTTATGTGATTTTCTAAACATGCCTCTTACCTTAAGGGAAAATGGTTTCCCTCACCTATGGTTATCACTTTGCACTTCAGTTGATCATTGAAGACTCAGTTCAAAACCATGTTGAGATGTTAACTTCCATTAAATTCATCATAGGACTATTATTCTCTCTCTCTCTCTCTCTCTCTCTCTCTCTCTCTCTCTCTCTCTCACCCCCCACACACACAATGGATATTTCTTCTAGCTTGAATTACTGATCTCAACATCCTTCATAGCATGAGGTTTTAATAACAGTAAGTATCCCATAAGTGTTACTTGAAATAAAATAACATAAATTACTCTCTGTAAAATGCTAAAAAGATGACCCAGTGTTTTATACCAGTAGGCTAGGAGTGTATACTATGGCGATTTTCCACAATAATAAAGCTGTCTGACATCATCAATCCAAGGTCAGAAATATGGCCCAGTTTGGTGCAGTAAGTACTTTCTCATAATCCTTATTTCCACCCTATCATGCACCTAGGAAGAGTTTTTCTAACCAAGTCAGATGACAGAAGAGAGAAAACGGAAGAACAGATGGTAGTTCCACAAAGGTACCTTGGGCTCTCTCAAATCTCAGTTCAAACTGTCCTCATAGCTAGAACAAGGCAGTGACAAAAGCAAAATTGGCTGGCAATAAAACACTTTATCTCACTTGAATTTTTTCACTTGAATTGCCTGTATAATAGCCTCCACCCTCTGTTTAGCTTTAACTTAGGTGACCTGGTGGGTGCAATTGCAATGTGTGGACTCTCAATTACAGTGACAAAAGCATCATCTGGAAAGCTGCCAGCAGTGACCAATTCCAGATGTCACTGCAGAGCCTGAGCAAGGGAGGGAAAAATTCAAGCAGGGATGCAAAGACGGAGAAGGGAAGTCAAGAATATGGGTGGCAGAGTGGAGCACTTCATGGTCATCCCTCTCCAAAGCAGTCTTATTGTTAAATTGGCAGCAACTCTTTCCAAACTTTAGTAGAGTTCCTATTTAAGTAAACTATATAGTTAGCATCTCAAACAAAATAAAATTAAATCATGAGATTAGTGGAAATCATATTTTATATTTATGTAGCGTATTCACTAGAAAAAACGGATTCCTGTACCAATTTGGAGATTGGGTGAGTAATTCTCCAATTATGTGAAATTCTAGATTCAGTACATACTCCTCTGTGTAGCCTCTCTGGCTAGAGTTTCATTCATCAAAATGAAACTTCCTAATTGAAACTTTCACCCAATGCTCCTAAGAATCATTGATTTATTTATAAAATAAGCATTGAATGTTTACTAGGTACCAGGCACCCAATACTTCAAATGCTGTGAATACAACTGTCAACAAGAGATGCACAATCCCTAGAACTCACAGAACTTAATATTTTAGTAATGGGAGCAGGAAATGGTGAGTAAGTTGCAGTGAGGAGAGGGATACATAGATGAACATAAATAAGTAAGGGATTCTCGAGAATGTTAAAAGGACTAAGGATGGTAAAATAAAAAGATATGAGAAAGATTATGAGGTTTAGGAAGGGCACTGTCATTAAGTTCATCAGGGAAGAATTCACTGAAAAATGATATATGTGAGTTGTGATGTGACCTCAATGACAAAAGTCACAGCAAAAGATGAGAGGGAGAGAGAGGGGGAAGAGAGATATGAAAGAAAGCAATTAGGCAAAAATATAAACCCAGAGCATTCCAGTAAACGGCCCAGCATATTAGAATATTTCTGGTCCAAAGTGTTCCAGAGCACAGAGGTCACAAGATGGAAATTATTTGGAATGAGTTTTTTGTCTTTGACAAGTGTGAGGAAAGCCATGATGGTCAGAGTGTTGTAAGCAGAGGGGAATGTGCTAACGGGGAAGCAGGAATAGCAAGCAGAGATCAGATACTGCAGGGTGTTTTAGGACCTGGATAGAGGGCTGAGGCTTGGTTTTCTGTTCTATATCAGGAAGGATTGCTTTGGGAATTTTACATAGAGAAATAATATGGTCCAATCTGCATTTTAAAATATGACTCCAGCTTCCTTGAAGAGAATGGAGAGGGTAGAGCAAGAATGGAGAAAGGAGACAGATAGAGTTAGGGCCATTGTTCAGCTGAGAGTTGCTGGTGGCTTGAATCAAAGTGGAAGCAATTCTACCTTCCCAGTCCTCTTGTAGCACTCTGCATGAAGCTCTCCTATGGCATTATCACATCGTATGATATTCTGATTTTAGGTTTATCTGTTACCTATAGCAGACAAGAAACCATTTGAAACCCAAGACTGCGCTGTATTCATCTTCATAGTCACCACTATACAGGGCACAATACTTAGCAATGCATAGCAATGCATGGCAAACATACATGTCTGTGACATGGGTCATAGTACAGTGGTCTTTTCCAGTGATCCTGAGAGGTGGCTTTGGTGTAGATGCCAATAGGCCATGATCCCAACATTGGTCATAGTTCCTTATGTAGGAAAGATTACTTGACAAAGACATCCCTCAAACCTCAGTTCCTTCACCTGTCCAAGTGAACACCCCGATTTAAGCTGGTGATGTTATCAATATCAAACTAGAAATGGATGCGATAGAGCCTTGTGAAACTACATTCTCAAGTTACATTGGAATGTAAGGAATTATTGTCATTTCTGTTTATCTCCTTTTATTTACCTATTTCATAAAAGATGTTGTTGTTGTTGTTGTTGTGTGCCATCGAGTCAGTGTCCGACTCATAGCGACCCTCATAGGGTTTTCAACAGCTGACTGTTTTGGGATTGCCTTGGAAGTGGATTGCCAGGCCCTTCTCCCATTTTTGTGGGGCTGGGAATGGAACTTGGGACCTCAGAGACTGCAGTACAGTGCTCTACCAACTGAGCTAAATCCCAGCCCCTATAAAAGATAGTTTTCCCCAAAATTGATAGTGTCTTTGAGAATCTGAACAGAGCTGCTAATGATTTGAGAATGCAGAATAATTATTTGATTCTTTCAGCACTCTGCTATGATTGTTGTTGTTGTTGTTGTTGTTGTTAGGTGCCGTCAAGTCGACTCCAACTCATAGCAACCCTATGTATAGCAGATCAAAACACTTGCTGATTTTGTGCCAGGTAAACGATCTTATTTATGTTTAAGACCATTGTTGCAGACACTGTGTCAATCCATCTGGTGGAGGGTTTTCCTCTTTTGCATTGACCTGCCACTCTCCCAAACATGGTGTCCTTCTCCAGGGATTGATCTCTCCTGACTACATGTCCGAAATATGTGAGACGCAGTCTGGCCATTCTTGCTTCCAAGGAGCACTTTGGTTACACTTCTTCTAGGACAGATTTGTTGGTTCTTTTGGCAGTCCATCGTATATTCAATAGACGTCTCCAGCACCACAATTCAAAAGCATCAATTCTTTTTCTGTCTCTCTTGTTCAATGTCCAGCTTTCACAACCATATGATGCAACTGAGAATACCATGGCATGAGTCAGATGCACCTTCGTCTTCAATGTGACATCTTTGCTTTTCAATACTCTAAAGAGATCTTTTGCCACAGCTTTTCCTAGAACAATGCATCTTTGGATTTCTTGACTGCTGCTTCCACGGGTGTTGATTACAGAGCTAAGCAAAGCAAAATCTTGGACAACCTCAATCTTTTCTCCATTTATTGTGAAGTTGCGTGCTGACCCAGTTGTAAGGATTTTTGTTTTGTTGATATTTAGTCGTAACTCATATTGAAGGCTATGATCTTTGATCTTCATCAGTAAATGTTTTAAATCTTCTTCACTTTCAGCAAGCAGAGTGGTGTCATCTTCATAACACAGGTTGTTAATGAGTCTTCCTCCAATCTTGATGCCACGTTCTTCCTCATAAAGTCCAGCTTCTCGGATTATTTGCTCAGTGTATAAATTGAAGAGACAGGGTGAAAGTATACAGCCCTGACACACACCTTTCTCAACTTTAAACCACTCAGTGTTTCCTTGTTCTATTCGAACAAGTGCCTCCTGGTTCATGTACAGATTTCTCATGAGGACAATTAGGTGTTCTGATATTCCCATTTTCCAAGGTGTTACCAATAATTTATTATGACCCACATAATCAAATGCCTTTGCATAGTCAATAAAACATAGATAGACATCTTTCTGATATTTTCTGCTTTCATCTAATATCCACCTGACATCAGCAATGATGTCCCTGGTTCCCCGCCCTCTTCTGAATCCCGCTTGATTTTCAAGTAATTCCCTGTCTATATACTGCTGCAGTCGCTTCTGAATGATCTTTAGTAGAATTTTGCTGGTGTGCGATATTAATGATATTTTGTGATAGTTTACACATTTAGTTGGATCCCCTTTTTTTAGGGAATAGGCACAAATATGGATCTCTTCCAGTCAGTTGGCCACGTAGCTGTTTTCCACATCTGTTGGCATAAACATGTTAATGCCTCCAGTGCAGGATCCATTTGGTGAAACATCTCTATTGGTATCGCAACAATTCCTGGAACCTTGTTTTTCACCAGTTCTTTCAAGGCAGTTTCCACTTCGTCCTTCAACACCATTGGTTCCTCTTCATATGCAACCTCTTGGAATGGTTGGTCATCTACCAATTCTTTCTTGTATAATGACTCTGTGTATTCTTCCCATCTTCTTTTGATGTTTACTGCATCATTTAATATTTTCCCGGTAGAATCTTTCACTACTGCCACTCAAGGCTTGAATTTTTTCTTCACTTCCTTAAGCTTGAGAAACACAGAGCATGTTCTTCCCTTTTGGGTTTCTGCCTCCAGCTCCTTGCACATGTCATTATAATATTTGTTTTTGTCTTCTCAAACTGCCTTCTGAAATCTTCTGTTTTGTTCCTTAACTTCATCATGTCTTCCTTTTACTTTAGCTGCTCGACGTTCAAGGGCAAGTTCTACTGTCTCTTTGGACATGTAATTTGGTCTTTTCTTTTTTTCTTGTCTTCTTAAGAACTTTTTGCTTCCTTCTTGAATGATACCTTTTATGTCATGCCACAACTCTTCTGGTCGCCTATCATTTGTGTCTAATGCATTATACCTATTTTTGAGGTGGTCTCTGAACTCAGGTGGGATATACTCAAGGTCATACCGTGGCTCTCGTATACTTGTTCTAATTTTCTTCAGCTTCAGTTTGAACTTGCATATGAGAAGTTGATGGTCTGATCCACAGTCAGCACGTGGTCTTGTTTTGACATTTTGTACAGAGCTTTTCCATCATCTCTTTCTACATATGTAGTCAATTTGATTTCTGTATGTTCCATCTGGCGAAGTCCATGTGTATTGTCTCTGTTTATGATGTTGAAAAAACGTATTTGCAATGAAAAGGTCATTGGTCTGACAAAATTCTATCGTGCAATCTCCAGCTTTGTTTCTGTTACCAAGACCATATTTTCCAACTACTGAGCTTTCTTCTTTGTTTCCAACCTTTGCATTCGAGTCACCAGAGATAATCAGTATGTCTTGATTGCATGTTTGATCTATTTCAGATTGCAGAAGCTGATGGAAGTCTTCCGTTTCTTCATTTGTGGCCTTAGTGGTGGGTGCATAAATTTGAATAATAGTCATATTAACTGGCCTTCCCTGTAGGCATATGGATATTATTCTATCACTGACAACATTATATTTCAGGACAGATCTTGAAATGTCTTTTTTGATGATGAATGCAACCCCACTTCTCTTTAGTTTATCATTCCCAGCATAGTAGACCATATGATTGTCTGATTCAAAATGGCCTATGCCGGTCCATTTTAGCTCACTGATGCCTAGAATGTCAATGTTTATGCACTCTATTTTTCTTTTAATGATTTCTAATTTTCCTGGATTCATACTACATGCATTCCATGTTCCAATTATTAATGGATGTTTACAGTTGTTTCTCCTCATTTTGATTTTGCCACATCAGCAAATGGAGGTCCTTGGGGTTTTACTCCATTTCCTTCATCATGGTAGACTCTACTTTGAGGAGGCAACTCTTCCCCAGTAGTCTTTTGTGTGCCTTCTAACCTGGGGGGCTCATTTTCTGGCACTATATCTGACAGTGTTTCTTTGCTATTCATAGGGTTTTCAATGGCTAGTTGTTTCAGGAGTGGCTCACCAGGTCCTACTTTCTAGTCTGGCTTAGTCTGGAAGCTCAGCTGAAAACCTGTCCACCATGGGTAACCTTGCTCATATCTAAGGTGACAGTGGCAGATGTCTCAGCCTCATAGAAACACACAAGCCCCCACAGTGCGGCAAACTAATAGACGTGTGGGGGTCTGCTATGATAGGTAATTTAAAAAGCCGAGATAATTTTTCCTCCCTTACAAATTTTCCAATCATACTAAATCTTCTCCTTTCCAGAAGCATGGGTTCAACTAATGGTCAAAAGTACATATATAGGGATGGGTGTGATGATGCACACCTGTAATCCAGCATCTTAGGAGACTGAAGCAGGACTATTGCAAGTAAAAGGCCATAGGCAGACTATAATTTAGTGTAGATACTGTGTGAAGATAAAAAATGTAAAAAGGGGCTAAGGGTGCTGCGCAGAAGTAGAACACTTGCAAAGTAGGTGTGAGTCCCTAGTTTCAGCCCCCCATGAGCACAAAATAAAGTAGATACATAAATAAATGTGTAGTGCAGTGAAGTATAGTATAAAGAAAAAATCACTGCACTTAGGTTTAAGATGTCTGGGTATCTTTCTGGTTTTGCAAATCATGGTAGTGTGATTTTAGATATACCACTTATCATGCTTTAGTTTTATACTTTCCACTAGTATTGAGGACACTGCAAAAATGATGCTTTGTTTTCCAACAACTAATTCTCCCACTCTCCACATCAACTGAGTGTCTAACAATTCAATTCAATTCTGATGCCAACTACTTGGAGTTATAACAAATCACACAGGTTATGGCTCAGTCCTACAAGACTGTTCCACTTCAGATGCCAAACACCATGGGTTCTGCAATCTACCCACAGTTCTTCCCAGCCAACTATACATTTGAAGACTCTCACAAATTCAGGTTGAATATATTACTATAACGTCTCACAGAAATCATTATACTTACCATTATGGTTTTATAATAAAGGATACAATTCAGGAATAGCCAAACAGAAAAGATATAGAGGGCAGGGTATTGAGGTAGAGGAGTGTGCAGAGGTTCCACGTTCTCTGGGTACATCACCTTCTCAGGACGTGAATGTGCTCATCAACCTGGATGTTCCCGTAGCCTCTTCAGAGTTTTATGGAAGTTTCATTATACAGACATGATTGATTAATAGCACTGGCCATTAACATCAATCTCCAGCTCCTCTCTCATCTGGGAGATGGAAGGTAGGGCTGACAGTTTGAATTCTCTAGGAAGATGGATAACTTTTCTTTTAGTAACCAGCTTCCATCTGGAAGGTATGTAGGTGTCCCTCAAGAACCACCTCATTAGTATGAACTCAGGAATGGTCCAAAGGGGGCCCACTATCACTAACCAAAGACATTAGGAATTTTCCTATCCCTTAGGAAGTTCCCAGAGTTTTAGGCACTCTGTACCAAGAACCAGGACTAAAGAACATACAGGGAACTGGGACCTCTTTTCTTCCACCAGCTCTCTCTTCTTCCAACCCCTGACTTCTTCCTCTTCACTTTTCTCTCTCCAGAAACCATGTGCTCACCTCTCTCTTTTTTCACATCACCCTCTTCTCTGTCTATCCAAGGCAATTTTCATTCTAAAAGCCTGCTTAAGTCTCTGGTTCTCTCTGGAGTCTTTACGTTCCCCAGAGGAACAGAAAACCCCTAGGGTTCACTCGCCCTGGTCAGGTAGGTTTTTCCAACTTCCTTTTCAGGATTACCTAAGCTTCTCCGGATGCCTCAGTTTCCTCTGTAATTATTCCTTAATGCTGTACTAGTTTTAAGAAATTCTGTCTGCACTCTCTACTACAATAACAACAACAACAGAACCAAAGAACACAGAAACCCGGTGCCAAAAAAGAAGTATACACATTTTAAGCAATGTTATCTATGTATTACTTTTGGAAGTTGAATTCAATTACAGTACCAGTGTATAGAGCAACATTTGCTCAAAAAATGGTGGTAATTAAATGAATGTAAGGATATGACACATTCGTAAAACATCCAAATGGAAAGTTATTGTCCCAAACTGTGTAAAGGTTTTTTGGCCCCCTCTGTGTGAGAAATAGCATTATGTATGTATGTAATAGCATAAAGTTCTAAACATTCTTGTGTTGGTTACATTTGATTTATTCATCAACTACTAAAGTCAATTTTTGTGCTACTGAGCACAAAACCACAAAGGTATACATGTATGAGAACTATAAGAGTTATAAAACAATGTTGTTGTTAGGTGCCGTGGAGTCTGTGTCTTACTCATAGCAACCCTATGCACAACAGATGAAACACTATCACTATTGGTAGTGCTTCTCTGCTATTCATAGGGTTTTCAATGGCTGATTGTTTTTTGGGAATGGGTTGTGGGGTCCTTCTCCCAAGGCTATAGCACCTGGTGCTCCCAGGCAGTCTCCCATCCAAGTACTAACTAGGCCTGACACTGCTTAGCTTCAGAGATCAGATACCATAGTGATAAGCCTGCAGGCTTTAACACAATAATGGAATCAAAATGGTTAACTCTGCATTCTTTGCCACTATCGCAAAAGGAAAAGATTCTCAAAGCTAATGAAGTGTTTCAGGATTAGGTAAAAAGAAACACAGAAACAAAGAAACAAGCAAAAGACAATTTGAAAGTAGAGGATAAAAAAGCAGTTAAATAAATCTCAATTCTGATTTCCCTGTAGATTTTATCATAACTTAGACTATAAGCAAATGTTTTTTTCTCACAATAATTCAAATGAATAGAATAAATATGCTTTTTGAGAGAAGTATTTAAAATCTGTATAAGATAATTAAACAATCAGAAATGCAGGCATATATTTGTGAACAAAAAATATAAATAATATTGAGCTGGGTGTGGTGGTGCATGCCTGTAATCCCAATTCGAGACCAGAGGCAGTCTGTGTAACTTAGCGAGACCCTGTTTCAAAACGTAAAAAAAAAAAAAAAAATGGGCTAGGGAATGCGGTTCAGTGGTCCAGCACTTGCAGAGCATGCAAGCACAAGGCCCTGGGTTCAACCCCCAGTACCGAATAAATAAATAAATAAATAAATAAATAAATAAATAAATAAATAATTTTCTACTCATTATTTAACTATCATCAAAACATAAATTCTCAAAGTACCACTTAATCCAGATTTTTATGAATTTAACAATATTACTATCAGTTCCTACAGATTTTATTAATTCTATAAATTATAGAATTCTAAATATTTTTTAAAAAGGAGAATAAAAGAAAAAAGAAGAAAAAAGAACCTGGCCTTAATGCTGATGAATCAAACAGAATGAAAATTTTCTGTTCTTGTAGTTTGGCCCCACTATTATGTTTGTGGGAATTGTAACTAGAGACTTATCATAAGGGATTCATAGGTAACTATGGGAAAGATTTCCTGTCTTGAAAACAAAGTAGATGTCATATTTTTCTACAGATCATTTCCTGTACATTGTCTCATGGCCTATCACAAGTGATCAGAAAGTCACTCACAAATGCTTTACTGTTCAATATCAAGAAACCTAGAATAGAGGGCATGGCAGGCTAAATATGGCAATTATTCCAAAATGTGCCAAAGGCATCTTATTTTTCACTCATTGTAGGGAAGTCATATCACAGCACCATCTTGTGAAAGAAGAAGGAACTGGCTTACAAGGTCAGCAGCAAAAGGAAGACTTCCCAAGCTCACTAAATGAAATTATTTTAAAAATTAATTTCTGTTTTAATTGTCTATTTGATCTTCCATGATATATGTGGATGTGTACGGGAAACTCAATTTGGAAATTTTTTCCACTCTTTTTCAATATTTTTCTCTAAGCACAAATACATTTTTTATCATTACAACCACATGAAATAAAACTGTTATGTTAAACAAGTATGAGTATATACTTAGGAAAAATATTTATTATATTCATTTTCTGTGTCTCACTATTCTCCACTTTTAACTTCTTTTCTAATCTCTCTATAGGCACAAGGCCACTAAATTTTTTAAAAAATAAATGGAAAAAATTGAGGTCAGGGAGTTTATTGCCATTCATTCCTCATAGCAGGGCATAAAGGAGAGCAACCTAAATCGTGTATGTATTAGGTGGTGTTCTAACCAATTGTTGTTTTACAAATTAAAAATGTAAAATGTATGGATGCTATGTTGCTTCCTGTGAAGTTGGTTTTTTGAATTTTAAGAATAAGACTCAACAGTGTCTTAGTGATTAAATTATGTAAGATCTCATTGCAAGTATTTTCTTTTTCTAATTATTTTCAATGTGAACAATTATGTAATCCAGTGCTTCCCAGACGTTAGTGTATATAGCAAACAGCTGGAATATTTGTCATTCATTACCAACTCCATATGTCTAACCCTATTCCTGGGCTTTGATTCCAGAGAGCTGAAGTTGGATCCCTATAATCTACATTTCAACCAACTCACAAATATCTCCAAAGTACGTGATAGATGGTCACACTTGAGGAATTCTGGCCTAATTCTACATCATATCTCTTTGCCATTTGAATATACTGACCTCCTGTGAGATAATATATATGGCTACTTACCCACTCCCCCATATAACCAATTAATTTTCCTCTCCTGCCATATTTTCCATGTAAGATCTGGATCTACTGCTCTTCTAATATTGCTCAATCTTCTGAATTCCTTAGTATAATTTAGGTTTACCATCCAGTGTTTGATTTTGGGGAGGGTATATCCCTGATAATATGTAGCACAAAGGGAACACTTAATAGCACAACAACTGAGCACATCCTGAGGAGATCTTATTCTCCACAGGGTCCTCATGACCTAGCCTAATACCTAGCTCATAATAGACAGTCAAGGGCAGGGATTTAGCTTAGTTGGTAGAGCGCTGCTCTGCAGTCTCTGAGGTCTCAGGTTTGATTCCCAGCACTGTGAAAAATGGGGGAAGGATGCAGCAATCCTCCCCCAAGGCAATCTTGAAACAATCTGCCATTGAAAACCCTATGAAGGTCCCTATCAGTCAGACACAAATCCACAGCACCTAACAACAACAATAGACAGTAAGTATTTGCTAAACAGTGACTGAGGAAGCATACATTGAAAAGAATGTAGTTTGAAATAGCTAGTACAGAGGTAGTCAGTCACTGACATTGGCTCTTAAAATTATTGACTCCAACTTCCTCACTTTACAGAAAGCTAGATGGAAGTCCCTTTGTGGAGCACATCTGGAGCAAACCAATTATGGCAGTAGGACCCAAATTGTCTGTCTCCCAGTGAAATTCTCCCTCCACTGCAACAGCAGATCTTCTGGTTTTCTCACAATAAATAACTTTATTGCATTTTGGTTATTTTTTTTAACTAATGTGCAATTCTATCCACACAGTTAACATTTCTCCTGTTTTCTGGCCTTCCACCTCCAAAGTATAATTATCTCCCACTTCCAAGTCACCTTGAGTGAAATCCTTAAGTGGGAAGAATAGGAACAGCTGTATTCTAAATACAGCTCTATTTACTACAATTGTCTTAACTTTTAAAATACTGTTGCTACAAGAGGGAGTTTACAGAGTATGTGTGGTACTTTTTTCACTGCACTCCAGGTAGCTCATTATTCCCACAGTTTGACACTGGAGAATAAGTCAGTAGGGGAGTATACCTGAGTGTGTGTATATATATGCATATACATGTAGGATGTATGTATGTATGCGGAAAAGGACGTGGCAATCCACTCCTGAAACAATCCTGAAACAATCAGCTATTGAAAACCCTACTAGGGTTGCTATGAGGGATCAGACTCAATGGCACCTAACAACATGAAGTATGTATACATTGCTTGAATAAAGTACCTTTTATTGCATGTGTACATAGAATATGTAGACATAGAAATTGATAATAATGCACAAGAAACCCCTAGCATAGAGAGAACCCTGCACAGTAGTTATTGGGCAAGATGAACCTAAGCGTTTATTCTGCCCTTTGGTTTAGCACTACCATCTTTCTGCTGGGTTCATTCACTACTTCTCCCTCCATTCCTAGCAGCAGAGCCCATTCTCCCACTTTCCCACTTTGCATTCTCTGAGACAATGAAAAATCCCCTTAATTGCGTTGAACTCCTAGAAGCCCACCTCACAGAATTGGTGTTAGCCTCAAAGATGATGAGAAAGGATCCACCCCAGGGCCTGGCCATCAGGCCGTAACTAAAACTCATTAATGCCCCAGAGGCCCTTTCTAGTCCTCACAGATCAAGCGAATCTATGTGTGATCAATCCCGTTTTACATGATTTGAAGTCTGTAAAAAAGATATCTTACTGTCATTGTTTGAGAAACAAAGTTCAGTGCTGTGCAAAGAACACGCAGAATACTGCCCACGTACATCCTGCCATTGTCACTTAGGAAGCAGCTTTCATTCCACTTTTTAAAAACGGGGTGTGGGGTGCGGTGGGGAGACGATGGCGCTGTGCAGCGGTACCTAATTTCTACCTGATTTCCGACTGGGTTTGCGGGTAAATCGCTTGCCTTCTCTGGGTGTGGGCGAGGAGCACCTCTCTAAGCAGGGCAGGGAAGGAGCCTGCGACCTCCAGGTGTCCTTCCTGCTCAGAGACTGCAGAGTCACAGGAAGGCTCTGCCCTCCCAGCCGGGCTCGGCGCCAGAGAGCGGTCCTGCCCGGGAAGGGCTTCCCTCGCCGAGCAGGCGGCGGCGGGGGCGGTACCGCGCAGCTCCCCGGAGAGAGGCGAGCGCTGCCTTCCAACCATCAGTAATGCAGTTTTTTGTCAGCAATAAATTCCCTCCAAAATTAATGAAACAGCCCTTTTAAATCCTCCTGTCACTACCTCGCACAGCAGGAGCTGAGCTAGGTCGCCGGCTCAATATAAAATCCATATAAATTGTCTGCAGACAGTGTCTAGCTGGCTGGGCCACAGTCCAACCTCCTCAGCCGCCCCCAGAAACGAAGAGGAAAATGGCCCCCCAGGACCAAGGTTGTTGGATCTGCCTTGCAGAATGCATTCACTCTGTCTGCCACACAGAGCCCACACTCCAGTGCACGGGGTTATGGGTATCCACCTTCCGGGTCACCATCGCTTTGTAGCTTTCTGCAATGTGACCTGGAGCACACCAACCAGAATATTAGAGAATAGGGAATTTTAGATGTTATCGAGGCTCACCCCTTTTATCTCACAAAGGGTAGCAATTTACACTCTGGCCTCCCAGTATTCTTAATTAGTGCCTCACAAAGTTTGTTGTTATGTGCCATTGAGTCAGGTTCAACTCACAGTGACCCTCAGAAGGTTTTCAATGGATGATTGTCTCGAGGTCACTTTGGGAGTGGGATGCCATGTCCTTTTCACATTTTTGCAGTGCTGAGGATGGAACTCAGGGCCTCAGAGAGCACAGAGCAGCACTCTACCAACTGAGCTAAAGCCCAGCCCAAGGTGAATCTTATATAGTAGGTCTCAGATGAGGACCCCAAAATATTCATTTTTAGAAAGTTCCCAAGTGTTGTTGCTGCTGCTGGTGTTATATAGATATTTCCAGAAGGTAGTGTCTAGAAGATCATGAATTCTGTTAGGACAGAGGCAGCTGTGACTATGTACTATGTTCCCAGAACCTAACACAACATCAATGCAGTAGTTTTCAATAAAGATATGTTGAATAATTAATTGATACACAGAAAAGGCAGCATTGTCTAGTGGAGAAAAACATAGACTCTCACACCAGACTCCACAGTTTCGCATCCTGACACTACCACTAATGAGTTGTGTGCCTTTGGCAGGTTATCTAACTGCTCTGTACCTCAGTCTTCTCAACTATAAAATTGCGTTACTAACAATATATGCTGTGAGGGCAAGAAATGAGCTAAAATAAATAAAGCACTTGGAACTGTATTTGGAAAGTGATGGGTAATACCAAAATGTGACATGTGTAAGGTCACTTAGCTACTTCAAGGTTCTGGGCCATCACCCCTGTCTCTTGATATTTTAATTCAGAACCATCAAGCAATACCTGGCAGAAGAAGAATATTCTATTTAGTTACAAAGGATGACATTTCTGCCCTAATAGCCTTTAAAATTATGAAATGCAACTGTAAATCACATGAAAAGGCATTCTCCAATTGAACATCGCAAATAATTGAACATACACATTTAAGTCAATAAGAAACTCACATAACTATCACGTAGTAATGAGAAGGAGCCCTAAGTAAGGAGTAATGAGAAGGAGCACTAGTAATGAGAAGGTCACTAAGACTTGTGGTGCTAGAGATATGAATTCAAACCCAGGTTATCCACATCCAAACAGTGCACAGGGGAATCACTCATCTCAAAATGGCAGCTGGTATACAAATAAAATCAAGAAATATCTAACTTAGAATGCTGACATACAGAATAAATGAGATAATTTATGTAAGCTACATAATACTGCTTTGCACACAGTAAGAGCTCAAGAAATAATAGCTAGTAATGGTGGTAGTGGAAAATCCATAAACCATAAGAGGTATGTTGTTAGGTGCCGTCGAGTCGGTATACGACTCATAGTGACCCTCATAGGGTTTTCAATGGCTGACTGTTTCGGGATTGCCTTGGGAGTGGATTGCCAGGTCCTTCTCCCATTTTTGTGGTGCTGGGAATTGAACTCGGGACCTCAGAGACTGCAGTGCAGTGCTCTACCAACTGAGCTAAATCCCAGCCCATAAGAGGTATAGACTTTAAAAAAGCAACTGTTTATTTGCTCTGTAGGAATGTGTTCTTGTGAATTGTTTATGCTTCCTCCGGATCTGACATGACATAAAACCATACTTAATTTCTAAAACAAAGAGACATAGTACCATAGTTAATTTCCAAAACAATAGATAGTTGTGGAATGAAAGGGGATGGAGGTCATTCCAGATCAAAGGAAAACCTGATGGAGACACCACAGCAAGAGATCAGCATAGGGCCTGCCTAGACCCAAATGCTCTGGGTGGGACCAGATGCTACAGAGAAATACTGGCTTCTTAAGTCCTAAAAGGAGGACTGTGAAATTTAAGATTTAATATTTAAGCCAGAAGAATATTTAAAGATAGTATATTGACTTTCTTTCATTTTAACTTATGGAAATTGAGATAGATTGTTTTTTGTCTGATAATTTAAATGTGAAAGAATTGGTAACTTGAATCATCAGTACAACCTGGAGCCCACACCCACTGTCACATAGTAACTCCCTCAGCCTATGTCCAAAAGGTCCAAAAACTATATGAGAGAAAATTTCTATAAAGGTCTTAGAAATCATGTAAAGGGCTTAGAAGTCATCAACATAAAAATCTGGACAAACTGAAAATCATTGAGTTTTCTTAGGCTTATCAAAGAACTGAGGTTAAACATTACCTTACGTCAAGGCTTCTACAAAATTACAGTAATGAAGACGGCATGGTACTTGGAAAAGAAAAAGAATAAGCATAGCTTGATGCAACCAAGCAGCAAAAAAAAAAAAAAAAAAGAAAAGAAAGAAAGAAAAAGACTAATGTAGTGAATTGGTTTTGAACAAAATGGCACAGATGCAATTCAATACAGAAAAGATAATTTTCTCAGTAAATAGAGCTGGAAGTATTGGATGAAGAAAGAGGGAGAGCCAAGGAGGTAGAGAGAGAGAGAAAGAGAGAGAGAAAGAGAGAGAGAGAGTCTGCACACAGGGCGTATACTATCACACACACATATATATAACTCAATGTAGATCATATGTCAGGATGCAAAATACATTATAAGTCTTTTAATAGGGAAAATCTAGGTGTTCCTGTGTTTGATGGTGAGTTTTTAGATATGATACCAAATAAATAGGTGATCCATGGGAAAAACTTAATAACTTGGTTTTTATTAAAACAGAAAACCTTGAGTTTTGAAAGATACTGAAAAATAAAAGCTACAGACTATAAGGAAGATTTGCAAAACTAATACTTGACACAGGATTTGTACCCAAAATATAGAAAGAACTCTTAAAGTTCAATAATAAGTAAACAAACCCAATGTTTTAAATGGGCAAAGGTCTGAGCATGCACATCACCAAAGATATATACATATCAAATGAGCATAGGAAAAGATGCACAAACCATTTATCTTCAAGGGAATACAAGTTTAAACAACAGACAGATATTATTGCCATCCTATTAGAATAGCTAATACTTAAGAAAATAACAATACCAATTGTTGGTGAGGGTACAAAACACTAGACCCTGTCATGTATTGCTGATAGGAATACAAAGTGGTACCTTCACTTTGGAAAACAGTTTTGCAGGTTTTCACAAAGCTAAATCTAGTCTTACAATATTATGCACCAATTGCATATGCATATATTTACCCAACTATGTATGCCTCCACAAAGATGTGCACTTGAATGGACGATAGTAGCTTTATAGCCAGAAACTGGACCCAACCATATTGTCCTCCAAAAAGTGAATTAACAAACGAACTGTGGCATGTCCATACAATGGTATACTATTCAGTAACAAAAACCTATTTGTGAGGCTGAGGCAAGAAAATTACAAGGTAGAGACCAGAGACCAGCCCAAACAACTTAATGAGAACTTGTTTCAAAAATTAAAAGAAAAAAAATGTTCTGGGACAGTTTAGTGGTAGAACACTTGTCTAGCATATGTGAAGCTCAGGGCGGATCTCCAATAACTGGGGGAAAAAAGACCTATCAAGCCATATATAAACATAGATGAATCTTAATCTATATTTCCAAGAAAAAATAAGCCAGTCTGAAATGATTACATTTTCTATAATCCTAACTATATGACATTCTAGAAAAAGCCACATTGTAGACATAATAAAAAGATCAGTATTGCCAGGGTATCAGGAGGAAGTTGGAATGTTGAATACATTGAATGGATGGTGAACAGAAGATTATTTTAAGTGGTGAAAATATTCTTTACGCGACTGTAGTTGTGGTTTGTTGTTGTTGTTGTTAGGTGCCGTCGAGTCGAGTCCGACTCATAGCGACCCTATGTATAGCAGATAGAAACATTTGCCGATTCTGTGCCAGGCAAACGATCTTATTTATGTTTAAACCCATTGTTGCAGACACTGTGTCAATCCATCTGCTGGAGGGTTTTCCTCTTTTGCGTTGACTTGCCACTCTTCCAAACATGATGTCCTTCTGCAGGGATTGTTCTCTCCTGACTACATGTCCGAAATATGTAAGACGCAGTTTGGCCATTTTTGCTTCCATACAATGGTCAAACCAACAGAAATTTATAGCACATAAGGTGAGCCTTAGTGTATGCTATTTAAAATATATATGAGGCTGGAAGATTGCAGGAGGGAATACTGACTATGACTAAGATCTAAGTGCTTTACAAGTTAATGAAACAATGTCTGCAAAGGCAGTCAGGGAAATCAATGGGATCCATAAGACTAAAGTCAAAAGGAACTGTGCACAGCAATGTTCTCTAGTTCAAAAGTCCTTGTCCACCTGGGTTGGGGTAACAATTCAAGATATTTAACAGGAATTCACTGTATTTATATACTTCTATAGAAAATTAAATAAATAGATCATGGACAGTGGGAGTCAAGTGTCTCAACGTTACAATGGAAAGTTACAGATTACCAAGATGAGGGAGCTAGATGGATGGATTAGTGATGATGGATTAGACCTGGAGTTACCACTAGAGACTCATGGTTAGCTTAATATACACATAGGAGGTTACAAGTAGTAAAATTGTTAAATATATGTATATGCATAGGTTAGTACAGTATATGCATACATATATTTCTTTGCTCTCTCAGATGAAAGGACCTAAAATTAGTAATATAGATAAATTATTTTAAAAATTAAAAAGGGAGGGAATAGAAAATCTATGGTACAGAAGAATTCCAAGTAATTATGTAGATGTTCTGCTTTGAAAGAGGTGAAACATAGGCCCTACTTCTCAAATATGGTCTCCATATAGTGGCTTCAATCCAAAGAGGACTATTGGAATAAAAAGTAACTAAAAAATGGAGAAACCTGGCAAATGCCACTTTAGATTGGTAGTAAGTTTAACAGTTACATTGATAGTATATGTCCTTGATATGATGTGATAAGAATGCCACTTTACCTCTGTGGTCTTCCCTCCAAAAACCTATAACTTTAGTCTATTCATAAGAAAACCACCAGAAAAATACCAGTTAAGAAACATTTTACGAATCATCTAAACAGTAACTGGCAAAGCCATAAAAACAAAGAGAGTCTGAAAAACTGTATTAGCCAAGAGGAACCTAAGGAAGACAAGAAAAGTAATCATAGTATGCAAACCTGGAGAAAAAAAGGAAATAGGTAAAAGCTAAATAAATCTGAACAAAGTATGGGCTTTGGTTAATAATAACATATCAATATCAGTTCATTAACTATGACAAATGTACCATACCAATGTAAGATACTAACAATGGGGAGAAGAGTATGTGGGATGTATGGTAACACTACTACTTTCACAATGAAGATAAAATCTAAAATTTTATAAAAAGAAATTTTATTAGACATAATCTGAGGGACTTTAGAGTATAAATAAAAATGCATACGCTTGCTAGAAAGGGAGTTCATTTGTCTGTTCACAGCTACACCATCGTAATTGGAGAAGAGTGTGATGTGAGCATACTCTGTTACGGAGCGTGCCTGTAAGGGCAAGTTCAAGGCCAGCCTGAGCTACACATACTGAGACTCTCCCACAAAAACAAAGCAGGGGCACAGAGGCAGAGAGACAGAGCCACAAGAAAGACATCTGTGGCTGTTGAACACGAACAGGTAAAAAGAAGTATAATGTGTAAGCAGTAATGTTCAAGGAAGATGAAAGAATACTTTTTATCTCCTTGTAACAGAAAAGGTAGACACCATGCATTTCTAGGATGTTCTGGGATAGAGTGGGAAGTGCAGCATGATCCTTTCTGTATCACTTTGATCAAGTCATTTCCCAGCTTTGAATCTGAGTTTCTCCATATACTACATGAAGAAATTGAATTACAGTTCCTACAGGGTTGTTCAGCTCTGGTCTTTTCTGATGCCATGAGTATGGTTCTACCGTGGAATAAATAACAAATTTAAAAGATGCAGAAAGTTTTTGTTAAATTCATTCCCTTTAAGTTTTATGAGTATCTAACTCATAATCAAGGGAAAGGGCCTCTTGGATATTCTTGTATTACATGTTACTATGTCCTTAGAAAATGAAAGAACCAAATGAAATTCAGTGGCATGTTAGTCACCTTCTGACAATGAAAAAGTTGCCTTTTAAATAGGAAATGTGCATTTTACCAGAAAGATGGAATATACACATAGCTTATTCTTATAGCTTGGTTACACTTCACAGAATCAGACTCAGAGTAGTATTTGCATGTCATAGATGCCAACAAATTATTTAAAACTTGAAAGAATAGAACCATATATGTATTTAGATAAAGCAGAATAAAAAGTACAATCTCTACTTTATGTACTGATTACTACATCATGAAATCTTTCAGACATGACATCAACAAACTCCTGTTGCACTACCAAAATCTCATAAAGAACAATCAAACTTTAAAGCTGGACAGAAAAAGTCCAGCTTCTAGAAAAGGATAATGGTACAAGAATGTTTCATTTGATGGAGAAAGCATAACTGATGAAGGAATGCATAAACTAACAAAATATTTCAATAATAAAAATAAATAATTGTTTTAACCCAGTATATATTTTAGAGAAGTAGAGAAGTATATATTTTAGAGAAGTCTGTTCAGAATTTAATTGAAAATGGGCAGAACTAACAGAAGAAAATAAAAGCCATTTTTAACAATTTCATCTCATTTTATTTCTTATAATTACCTGAGAGCAATGACATCTGGTCATTGTGTGGTAAGAGTCACCATGATTAACGAGAGGAACACTTTGTAACTTTGATTGCTGCAGCCATAATAGATCTTGGTATGGAGGTCATCAATTCAACTATTGTATTTTGCAACTGAGAAGCCTGAAATTTGGAAAGTTAAAATAGCTAACTCAAAGTAACAGGGTAAATTTATACCACAGCCAAGACAAAATCTCATGCCATGAGATTCCTACCTTGAGGGTACATTACTCATAGGAAAAATAAAGTAGTTAGTGGTATCCCAGAACAGACTCCTACTGGCTTGTGAGAGCCAATCGCTAAATATTCAGGAATTTTTTGAGCTGGTTTACCAGTACCTCTCAGTCCTCAAGTTGCAATTATACACAATAGTCTGAGTTTCCTGTAAAAATAAACTATACCCTAAAGTCCAGAAATGTTGATGGTTTAAATGCTTAGCATTTCTAGAAATATATTTTACCCATTCAAGAAAAGCTTATAAATAGTATTCCACATGGGTAAAGTATATATGAAATTTTTATAACCCTACATGCTGGAGGATGTCAATCCCCAGCAGAGGAAATTGAGCATTTCACTTAGGTGTGCCTTTCTTGTATTGGTGTCCTTACCAAATTATAATAGGCAAAACTACTTTATAAGGGCAGGTTTATTTTTTATTATGATAACCTTATAAAGATGTATTGCTTGGTTAATTTAGGTAAAAATGTAGTGGACACAACCTGAGGAAGAGCAGAATAGCATGGGAGATGTTGAGAAGCCAAGAGAAGGATGACATCAAGGCAAGAGTTCCCTTGAACCATCCACCTGGAGAAGGAGGAAAAGGCTCACAGGCCAGCTACTTAAGTCCTTACTTCTTAACCTGTCACCGTGGCTTTGTGAAAAATGCTCACTCAGTTCTTACATGTACAACCTAACTTCATTATAGAAACTATCAATAGCTAAGTAAATATTTTCAAGCCTAACCCATACTGAGCTCTGTCAGAACATTGAAGGAAAAACATGATGTATTCCAGTCTTATTTATTATAATTTAAGACACTTATGACACATTCAGATGAAGAAGGCCAGCATTATTTGTTGTGGTTTTCTATTTTTATCCTCCCCTTTCCAGCTACATTTTAACTTGTTGGAGGACAAGGACCTGTCATGCTACTGTGGCCTTTTAGAGCCTTTGACTGGGCTCAGTATAGTCAAGGGCTGGGATTTAGCTCAGTTGGTAGAGTGCTGCTCTGCAGTCTCTGAGGTCCTGAATTCGATCCCCAGCACCGCAAAATGGGAGAAGGATGTGGCAACCCATTTCCAAGGCAATCTCGAAACAGTCAGTCATTGAAAACCCTATGAGGGTCGCTATGAGTCAGATACGGACTCGATGGCACCTAACAACAACAGTGTAGTCAATGGATATTTCAATATTAAATATCAATAGGTTCCTCCTCCTGTCATTTTAGAATAGCATCTTTTCAGTAGATATTAGTGAATGACTTGTATGCCTTGCTTAGTGCTAGACACACGTAAGAAATATAAAGTACTCAGACCAACATCAGACCCAAATCACTCTCTAGCAATGTCTTCTTTCCTCTATCTAGTGACAAATAAATTGTCGTTGTTGCTGTTAGGTGCTGTGGAGTCGGGTCTGACTCACAGCGAGTCTGTGTAAAAAAGACAAAACACTACGTGACACTGTGCCATACCCTGCACTATTGTCAGTGCTTCTCTCCTACTGATAGGGTTTTCAATGGTTGATTGTTTCAGGAGTGGGATCCTGGGTCATTCAACAGAGTAAATTAGTACTCAGCTAAAAGGGATTTAAATCTGACTTATTTTCTCTCCAATATCAAACTTAATTTCTCATTTCATTATTCTAACACATGCTTAAATTGTTTTCTATTAACCTACTCTGTTTCAAAGGAAAATGTGGTATGTTACTTTGGGACAGTACTAAATTGGAAAGGAGACTAGTTACCAGTATTACGTTACTACCGACTTTTACTGGGAAATTTCATGAACATATTGCTCTTTCTGCACCTAAATTTCCTATAAAGTGAGGTGGTTTGAAAAATGATTCCTTCTAATCTCAACTACATAGCACTTAATGATTTGGTCAAGTAAATTGTTCTGCTTAATGTTTGATTGCAGCCTCTGTGAAGCTAATGGCATTGCAGAAGATTGCAACAGAGACATACACATTTCAATGATTAGAAGAAGTTAATTTGGTAAAAGCACCAAATGAGTATGCAGCTTTATAATAAATCATGTCTATTGACAGCACATTCTCCATTCTTTTCTTTTGCTGAAAACAACTCTAGTTCATCTTAGCAATATAATGCAGGTGGATGGGCCTATGAATATTTTTGCAACTAATTCCACTACCAGCTACCTTGAGAAAATGCTGAGGTTATCAAGACAGAGAGGTGGGCAATAAATTGCTTTTTAGATGGATGGATATATTTTACTTTCTATCACAAGACTGCCTAGTGAATGAGTCCCTTGAGCACAAACTAACTTCTGTATGTTGTTGTTGTTGTTGTTGTTAGGTGCCGTAGAGTCGGTATCCGAATCATAGCGACCCTCATAGGGTTTTCAATGGCTGAGTGCTTCGGGATTGCCTTGGGAGTGGATTGCCAGGCCCTTCTCCCATTTTTGTGGTGCTGGGAATTGAACTTGGGTCCTCAGAGACTGCAGTGCAGCGCTCTACCCACTGAGCTAAATCCCAGCCCAACTTCTGTATAGTGTTATTTAATCTTTGCATTTCATCATTTCAGTTTAAATAATACTCTATATTTTACTTTATCTAGAGATAGCCAAGCTTTGTCATCATAATGCCCTTCTGAAGAAACTGAGTACCCATTGGACATACCTTTTGTTATGAACAGGGCAAGGAGAAAGATTATTTTATAACTCTGTTTTGTTGAGTTGTTAGGAACTAAAAAGTATGCACAGTGGCCACTTTGTTTAACATATAAGTTATTTTACATGTAAAGTATTGTTCTGTGTTTCAAATCCTCATACTTGAAAATATATACATACATAAACAACTTCTATGCATTTCCAACTTTTAGGCATGTAATAATAAACAGAAAAGATTGATTAGAATTTTTCAACTCTGCTATCACTTGCTTATAAATTTTGTTGTGATTATTTCCTTTCAGCCTTTGCTCATAGCAGACATAATTTACAAAGCTGAAGTTACAGTACAGTTATAATTTTACATTTGGCTCTTGTACTTTACATAATAGGAAACATTCCTCATTCTGCCTCATAGTCATTATCATGTAAAATGGCTGATTAACATTCAATTTCTCATGCTCAAACTCAAGCCAAATGGTACTTATTTACCATTTCTGGTACATAGGCCATGATTTTTGGCCTCAGAACCCTTGCATATAAGGTCTGTGTGGCTTTCAATGTAGACCCATCTCTGTATGGTCAAATTTAGCACATTCTTAAAGGCTCAAGTCTATGCCTAAGACTTTAGGGAACACTTTCTTTTCCTTCTTTTTTTCTTTTATTCTCAGTAGTGGGGAGGTTGAACCCAAAGCATCATGCATGCTACTCAAGTGTTCCAACACTGAGCTGTACCCTCCAGTCCTTTTTGGAAAAAAAAAGATGCTGTGGACCTGAGTTTTAGCATATGAGCCTATGGGGAACATTTCATATTCAAATCTTAACAACTTCCTTTCCTGCTGTCCCTCAGAATAGGATCACTTCCTCTTTCTATAATTTCTAATAGGTTTTCACTGACTATATTTCTCATATTTAGATTTTTCTCCCTTGATTCACATTTGTGCATAAGATACATTATTTCTGCTTCTCCATAAGATTTTTGGGGAGAAAATTCATTTCTGATTCTTTTTTGTGTTGTTTAGAGCTAATCCATATTGGAGATAAATAACAAGTGATATAAATACTGTATTTCTTTTCTATAGCTGTCTTATCAAATTATCCCAAAATTAGTGGGCTGAAAGAGCAAAAAGTTATTATCTTACAGATCTATAGATTTCCAAATTAACCTAGGTCTCTCAGGGTTAACATTAAGGTGTCAGTATGGCTATGTTCCTCCCTGGGAGTTCGAGGAGGGGATCCATTTCCTTGTCTGTGCCTGACTTCCTAAACATGTCTTCTCATTCTGATTCACCTGGGAAAGGCTACAATTTTAAGGACCTATGGGTTAGATTGGCCCCTTCTGAGTAGTAGAAGATAATATTCCCACCTCAAAGACTTTAATCACATCTATAAAGTTATTTTCGCTATATAAGTATATATTGACAAGTTCTGGGGTTGTGGATATTTAGGGGCCACCATTATTCTGCCTATCTCAAACTTTCACATAGAGCTGAAATTATTCTAACAATTATTAGAATTTGTTGCTTATTCAAATAAGGAAAATGATATTCAGAAAAGATAAAAGTCTTGCCAAAGCCCCAAATATATTAAATGAAGAACTCCTATCTCAACTCACTGTGCAGTGCCTGTCTCATTTAATTAAAACTGTTCCCTTTTCCACAGTTCTTTATGAGAAGTGAGAAATGATTTATTCAGGTATAGAAAGCTCACATGAAATCTACTAAAAATCACATAGATGGTGAGAATATTTAAAATATACTCCTTTAGCAACTTTGAAATATATAATACAATATTATTAACTATGATTACCATGCTGTGCAATAGATCACAACTTACTCCTCTTGTCTAACTAAAGTTCTTTGTACCCTTTGACCAACATTTTCTACCTCCTAGTCTACAGTAACCACAATTCTACCCTCTATTTCCATACTCCAAGTTCTTTATATTCCACATGTATGTGAGATGATGGTATAAGAGTAGAATTTAAACTTCTCATCACAAAACTATAATTAAGTAGGTAATATGATAGATATGTTAATTAGCTTTATTTACTCTTTCTATAATATATGTACATATCAAAATATCAAATTATCCCATAAATGTATTCAATTATTTTTCAATTAAAAATAAAATTAAACAGCCAGGCATGGTGGCACATGCCTGTAGTCCCAACACCCAGAAGGAAAAGCAAGAGAGTCTCAAGTTCAAGGCCAGCCTGGACTACATAACAATTTAAAGGCCAGCCTGAACCGGAAAGTGAGACCTTGTATAAAAAGAAACAAACAAACAAACAAGGGCTTATGATGTAGCTCTGTGGTAGAATGCTTGCCTAGCAAGTGCAAGGCTCTGAGTTCAATCCTGAGCACTGCAAAAAGCTAAATTAAATTATAGAACAAGTACACAAACATAAATATCAGATGGAAAAAGAAAGAAAGAGCCAAGCTTAAGTTCCCTATCTTTTAAACTTCTATTCTAGAATTCTTCCTCTACCATCTACAGGTCACCAATCCCATATATTCAATAAGCAAATATTGAAAGAAATCCAAATATTGACTTATAATGATAAAATTAAATTTATTTAAAAGTTTTCAACAATAAAAAAGTATTTATGATAAATTTAAGTTGTCTTTAAGAATGGAGATATTGAACTCTCATCTCTTGAGAAATTCTGCCCATGAATTTCTGGACAATGAGTTTATCCTTTCTCAAGACCATAACATATATCTTCTGAGTGCTCTTGGGAGAAGTCAAAACACTAATGATGCATTTAGCTTAAGAGCAGGCTGAGCCAGCAAATTGTATTGGTGTGGGGATTGAGGATTACATTTATCTTTGCTGCTTCACTGAGCAGGGGATAAGAAGCTTTGTCTGAGCCCCAGATGTTTAGAGGAAGCATGCACAGGAGAATATTTCCCAGATTTGATTTTTCTTTGGAATAAAGGCTAATAGAGCTATCACTTTAACCCATTAGAGTTTACATATGACTTCCACATTTCTTCAGTGTGTTCTCACATTTTGTGAGGAAGGGGATTATCTTGCCCCTAATTTATGGATGAGTAATATGAGGTCGAAAGCATTTTGAGGGACTTGTACAAGATCTCATAGTTCCTCTGACTGAATTTCCATACCTTTTTCAGTGATATCATAGGGTTGTAGAGAAATGTCTTCCTATTGCTACAAATCTAAGTGCTTATAACATTTATCAACAGTGTATATGAATGACAATGAATGAGTATAAGTGACTTTTAAATAGTCCTTTTCCTTACCTTCTAATTATTATTTTCAGGGAGATCTTATGAACATCTTCCATATAACATCCACTATTTTTCTGTCTTCTGAACTAATTTTCCTTTTCTGAAATCTCTTTCATCTGTTGGGCACAACCGGTTCCAATGACTGCTGCCAGAGCTCCTGAGCATAAATTGATTTTACTGTATGCTATAGCTCTTTTTTGTATGCATGAAATGGGTTGGGTAGTGTTTTGTTCTGCTGTGCTTGGGGTCCGACTCGGCAATGCCTAACAACAATAAATAGCTCTTTCTAGGCTCAGCAACTTTTGCTAGGCCCACAATAGTGTGTGTGTGTGTGTGTGTGTGTGTGTGTTGCTACTGATCAACCCTACAGTCTTGTATATGATAGGTAGATGCCTTCGACAGAGTTACACCCCTAGCCTGATTTCTGCTGCATTTGATGCCTCCTTATCTATTGCATACAGTAATTTTTTCCACTACAGGCTCCCATGTTTCTCATCAGCCTTATGTATTATGACCATAAACCCTACAATCTCCATTTGGCCCTATTATGAATATCACTGAGAGTTCTTGTTAAGGTTCTCAAGATTCACTGGTGGGTACCATTCTATAATTACTCCCTTTACCTTTATTTTTGTAATTTATTCAGTTAGCAGAATGTTAATACTGCCCCATACCTTAACTGTGCTATAGAAATTTTAATAAAAATTATTATCTTAGATTTTACTTATTTTCTTCTTCTTCATTAGACAGGTACACATTTATTGGAGATCTCATTGCTTGGACAATTACAACTTTACTACTGATCAAACAGTCCAGAGCTATCCTCTCTTCCCTTAGACATTTTCTCTAAGACTCCTTAATCTCCCAAGGAGATTTCTGAAAGGCTTTCCTCTTCATGGTCTAGACATATATTGATCTAAAATGTGGCATGACACTGAACAATTAATGGGCTGTATGAAAAGAGATTTGTTTGGCCTTGACTTACAGAAAATTTTCTTTGATTCAGATTTAATACTTTAGGATTAATTTTCTTCTCCCTATAGATACAATTATACTATTTGGTTCTGCAATGAATAATATTTACATAATCCTAATAATGTTAACACCATGAGCTTTTATTTGTTCAACTTTATAAACAACACATGGAAGTTTCAAGCCTGAACATTATGGAAATGTTAAAATTATTATAAAACTCATGTAAACTGGACAATAGAGGAAAGGAAAGGGAGATCAGAGAAGTTTTGTTGTTTTTGTTTTTGTTTTTGTTTTTCTTGTGTGTGTGGTACTGGGGGTTGAACCAAGGGCCTCTCGCTTGCATGCTTTGCAAGTGTTGTACCACTGAGCAGCACCTTCAGTCCATTTTTTTTTTAATTTTTGAGACAGAATCTTGCTAAATTATGCAGACTGTCTCTTGTCTTGAACTTGTGATCCTCCTGCCTCTACCTCCCAAGTCGCTAGGATTATAAGTGTGTGCCACTGTGCCTGGCTCAGAGAAGTTTTTTGATAGGCACATGCTACAACTTTTGATTTTAGAATTAACTGCTGCTGCTGACACTTGATTATGCTAATCCACGTTCTGTTATTATAACAAAACACCTGCGGCTGGGTCCTTTATAAAGAAAAGAGTTTTATTTAACTCATAGTTCTAGAGGTTGAAGGGCTTGGTAAAAGCATCAGCTTAGCTTTGATGAGGGCCTTCATGATTCTGTATGTCACAAGGCAGATTACACCATGGCAGGGTTACATGCAATAAGGAGAGATCACATGGGGAAATGGGAAATGACAGAGTAGAGACAGACCAGACTTGTGTTTTCTTACAGCTGCCCTCATGGGAATGAACTCAGGGTCCCTAGGAGAACTACCCTAATCTTTCCCAAGAGTAGTTCCCCCAGTGACCTAGGCAACTCCCACTAGGATTTACCTTCAAAGGTCTCATGAGTAAATAACATCACTACACTGGAGACCAAGTTTCCAATACATAAACTTATGGGGAAAAACTCACAGCTGATGAATCTAATAGAGTTACTGTGTTTACATATTAAACTTAAGATTGGCAAAGGCAGGAGTATCAAGTACCGATCAAAGAAGTATAAATAAGAGAAGGTAAAGAGATTGCCTCTTGCAGTGGGCCTGCAAGGTGGAGCTAGGATGGGTGATTTCTACATTTTATTTCAATATTTACCTGCCATATTATGAGTGGGCATATTTTTAAGGAATAAGTCTTTATATGAAATTTACCTATCATAGGTGATATGTATGAACCAATGTTTGAGGCACTTAACAGCACCAGGTAGGGATTCCCAAACATTTCTCCCACTCTAACTCTTGGACAGGTAAGAAAGACCAGCTACCTGCCATCATGAGGGCTCCCAAAGGTCAGGATCTAAATCTTTATCTGACCCTGGCTTCCCTGCCATCACCATCTTCTGCCACCTTAAGCCTTGCTGTATTCCAGGGGCCAAAACCAGGTCCAAGGAAAGACTCTTGCGATTTCTAAGCACTGTTTCCCAAGTAATTACAAATATACTTTCATAAAGTGCATGGCCAGACCCTATGCTCTCCACAAAAGAAAAGTTTGAAGCCAGGCACAGTGGCACACGCCTGTAATCCCAGTGGTTTGGGAGGCGGAGGCAGGAGGATCGCAAGTTCGAGACCAGAGGCAGTCTATGTAATTTAGTGAGACCCTGTCTCAAAAAGGAAAAAAAATGGTCTGGGGGTGCAGCTCAGTGGTCCAGCACTCGCAGAGCATGCAAGCGCGAGGCCCTGGGTTCAATCTCCAGTACCACCAAAAAAAAAAAGAAAGAAAGAAAGAAAGAAAGAAAGAAAAGAAAAGTTTGGAGCCAGGCACCATGGTACACGCCTGTAATCTCAGTGACTCTGGAGGCAGAGGTAGGAGGATCTCAAGTTTGAGATCATAGGAAGTCTGTGTAATTTAGCGAGACCCTGTCTCAAAAAGTAAAAAAATGAGCTGAGGGTGCAGCTCAGTGGAACAGCACTTGCAAAGGATGCAAGTCTGAGGGCCTGGGTTCAACCCCCACTACCGCAAAAGAAAAAAAAGAAAAAGAAAAAAGAAAAGTTTGTATGCAGATAAGTAGACACACAACATAGGCAGTATGGAGAAGCATATGAAGAAAGGGTGCTGCCTTCTGCCATTTTCTGGTGAGTGGCTTTCAGTGCTGCACTGTCTCATTATCTGTTTCCTCTCTGCCTTCTCATTTAGATGGTGTACACTAGACCGGTCTTTGGGGCAGTCTTGCAAACGTTGATAAAAGATATGACAAAGGACACTTGCTGTCTTCAAAAATCATAAGGCGAATGGTTGTTAACCAAACGTACTGCACAATTTTTACATCATAGCATCTAGGAGGCCTTTTAAAAACATTTTTTGGGAGAAGAAACTATAAATACACCACAAAAACTATAAACTGAATTACCATAGAGATGAAAGGTTTATTTTCCCTAAAATCACACAAAATCAGAACAGAAAGAAAAGCTATGAGTTCAATTGTCTGTCAGACTCTTCCCATTCTCTTTGGAAGAAAGGAAAACAAATCCATATTAAAATCCACATAGGAAATTTTATCCTATTATATTTAGCCACAAACCTTTTTTTTTAAAGTGTGTAATTGAGTGGGCTTCTTTTTCTCTGTTAGAAAAAATTTCTAAATTATCTGGATTATTGAAATCTTATAAAACAACAAACTGCTTTATTCTTGGTGTTTCGAAATAATTCACCCAGCAGTTAGGAAGCATTTGGGTACATGGCTAATTTGTAGCCTGTGATGATGTGTGTGTGTGTGTGTGTGTGTGTGTGTGTGTGCGTGTGTGTGTGCGTGTGTGTGTATGTGATGTGCATATGTATGTGTGTGTGTATGTGTGTGTGTGTGTAGCTATAAACACTAAACTTGGAGTGGCTTATATTGTGCATGATTTGTTGTTATTTTTAGGTGCCATCAAGTTGGCGTTCTATTCATAGTGAGCTCAGGACAAAAGGCAAAACACTATTGTTAGTGCTTCTCTCTCTGCTATTCATAGGATTTTCAATGGCTGATTGTGTTTTGCGAGTGGCTTGCCAGGTCCTTCTCCCAAGCCTACAACACTGCCTGGGTGTTCCCAGGCAGTCTCCCATCCAAGTACTAACCAGACCTGACCCCGCTTAGCTTCTGAGATCTGACAGGATCAGACGCCACAGTGGTATGGCTGTAGGGATTGTGCATGATACCGATGCTAAATTAGTAAGGGATTATGTGAATTTCAAAACTGTAACTCTTTAGAAGAAGCCTAAAGATTATATCAATGCCTGTGTGCTTAAACTGTGGAGACAATCAAGAAAATAAGTGCTACTATAGCTCCAAGCTTGGAAGTAGTCCCTGATTATCTTTGACATTTTCAAAAACAGAAAATTATTTGGCTTTATTTTAAATGTCACTCCCTGCATGTGAAGAATTAGTTTATTCATTTAAGAGATTGTAGGATAGAACAAACCGTGTTTATGCACACTGGTTACAGAAAGTTTAATAGAATTGACTAGATTCTTGTGAGATAGAAGCTAAGTATTTGCTGAATCATTTAGAGGTCACAATCCAAAGAAAAACTCTTACTTAACCTTCAGAAGCCACAAGGTGTGGAGGAAAGTGGACTAGTCAAAGAGTCCCAATATAGGATTTGAGTTCTAACTTCATCAGTTATTCGCTCTGAGAATCTGGGCAAGTCAACTGCCTCCATAGGTCTCTGTTTCCACATCTGTAATAAGGAAGTTAGCAATAGCTCTTTGATCACTTCAGAAGTCTGTGGTTCCCTGAAAATTTATTTAATCCTCATTTTCAGTCTCTTCCTCTACAAAGTAGGGCAAAAGTTCCATGCCCTGATAATTTCAGAAGCTAAGGGCAGCTATTGCTGCTGAGAATGTAGATCTAAATCCACTTTGTAAGCCATAAAAGCTCACCACATTCAAGATATTTGTTTTAGTATTGCATACATTTACAAAATAATCATATTTCAAAAAGGATGATATCATCTGTTTTCCTAAAATATTTGTTTTTTAAATTTCTAACCAAGTTGTAAAGTTAGGAGTTATAGCTACATCCTAATTCATTTGGATCGGTTGCCTGTTTCTTATTTCCTCACTCATATGGGCATCTTATCTCTCAGAAACAGATATGGAGTTTTCTTTTTGGACAAGAACATGAATAGCAGAGGATTTAGACCAGTCAGCCTCTAAGCCTATATCAAAAGGCTGCAGGATGGCCAAAGATATAAAGGGAAAGTGGCAAGAGGCAATTATAGCTGTCAGAGTCAGCGCCTTTTCTTTTTCCTTTGGAGCAGTGTTGCATGCATGTCATCTAAGAAATGTGGTATTTCCTCTCCAGGGTAAAGGAAGCTCACAGCAATTTGGAGTAGCTTCATGCTTTCTTATTGTTATTCTTCGTTGGGACTCTTCATTGTTCTTCCTATCTGACACTCTCTGTCATTAGAAACTTGGCGCCCTTTGAAAGAATTTCTGTGATGAATATCCTTTGGGAAGACATCTCTCATGATATTCCTTTAGCCATGCAAAATCCTTATCCACAATCTCTTCTGCTACCCTAATCAGGCCATCCTTTCCCCTGATGGACACACATTGAAGTCTTCCTTCTCTAAAGCACATTGGAAAACCGAGCTACTTGCAGAAGACTTCTGTGATATTCTTGACAGTGTGACTGTCTCCACACCTAGGTTTCTGTGGTCGTCTTCCTCTCTCTTTCAAGGTGCCTGTCTTATTTGCTCCTATTTGTCCTCCTCTGTTGTCTGCCCTTTTAGTCTAAAGTGCTTTGAGAGCAAAATGTGAGCATCTCAGCGCCAAACTTCCCAAAGGATCTGCAAGTGTAATTAATGTTAATTAATATGAAAAGAAAGCACACAGATAATTATATTTAAATGCTACAAGTTGTCTCTGTTTTTACCAGACTACTAGGAAAACCAAGATTCCATTAAACTAATACTGAAACTCATTCATTCTGAGTCCCCAGTCTCTAAAGGAAATCCACTCACCTTCAGAATCATTTCCACCTAAATTTCTAAAAGAATCACCCAAAAAGTTTACCTTTATTTTGCTTAGAATTGTTTGTAATATGCTGTAACTCTTTGAGCTGATGATCCCTTCATTAAAAGTACAATCATTACAACTCAAAGTACTTTTTCCACTTAGTTTCTAAAAGTTTAATATCTCATTGTAACTGAACACACCTTTCAATGTCTTATCACTGTGTCTTTGTGTATGTTCTTATGTCTTCCTTCTCTATACATCAAGTTTTAGTCATCGTTAAAAAGCCAGTTCTAATGCCCCTCATTATGCATCTGTAATCTCATTGAAGGATTTGATTCTACTCCATTTTGAACTTTGATTAGCACTTTGTATTATTTACTTCCCTAGTAAGAGCTGACTTCATCTCTACCACTGCCACCTCTTCTTCCCTAACCCCACACCATACCTTCACCTCCTCCAATTCTTTGCACATGGGATATTGAGTGTCCTTGTGAGCAAAATGCAAGTGAGTTTCATCTATGTAGCTCCTGTTACCAAATATACCATCGTTGTTGTTGTTGTTAGGTGCCATTGAGTCACTGTCCAACTCATAGTGACCTTACGTACAACAGGTGAAACAGTATTGTTAGTGCCTCTCTGCTATTCATAGTGCTTTCAATAGCTGATTGTTTTTGTTTTTGTTTTTTGAAGTGGGCTGCGAGTCCTTCTCCCAAAGGTACAGCACCTGATGTTCCCAGGAGGTCTCTCATCCAAGTACTAACCAGGCCCAACCCTGCTTAGCTTCTGAGATCTGACAGGATCTGCCGCCACAGTGGTATGGCTGCAGGCTAAATACACCATTGTAGATAAGCAAATATTTGAAAACTCTAGTGCACACCAACTGCAAATGGTAAAGTCAAAGGACTTTCAGTATTTGTCTATGAATTACTCTCTCATGACTATATAAGCAACCTGATAGCATTGGTCAGAAGTAGAGTATAAGGCATTAGAGAATCATGGGCCAGGCCCTTACTTAATGTGGCTGTATTTCAACCTCAATATTCTAAGCAGCAGAATGTCAATACTGTTAGAGCTCCCTACCAAGTCAGCAGGCCTGGTGAAGAATGCAAATGTAAAGCCTTAGGGTAAAGGAGAGACTGATCAATCTCCTCTTCCCAGGGATTTGCCACCCAAATCATGATAGGTGGGCAGCCCCCATAAGAATTGAAACTTTTGCTCTGGAATGAGTTTTGAATCCAGATCAGGGGATAAGAGACTTGTCTACCTCACCTGTCCACGTCTGGCCCATGGGTAGAGAGCAATGGTAGGATACAGATCCCCAAGCGACCTGCTCACCTCCCTGGGCAAAGAGTAGCAGTGGTCACAAGACCAAGAATCTGTTCCAGGGAGGTGAGGAGGTGGTTCCAAGGACACTTCCTGTGCCCAGGCTCCAGTCCCAGTGCACAAGCTCCATTGTGCTGTCAGACTCAGTTTACAAAATAGAAATTCAATTATTAATTACTGAGAATTTCAAGGAAGCAACCAGGTACAAATATAAAACCCCAAAATGTAGGACCTTTTGTATACAGAACCCTATACTGCTGCACGGGTTCCAGGTCCAAGAAACCATACTAAAAATAATATTAACTCTCCAGAGTTAATGCAAAGACAACATTTGCATGCATTAAATACTGAAAGGAACCTTAAAAGTTCAAGATTTAGTTTGCATTTATTCAGAATCATTGGGCTTCAATGTATGAAAATGGAGCTAGCTTTAATCTCACTTTAATCTCAGTGTTCCCCCTTTATCCTTTCTCTTTCTGGAACCCTAATTTTAAAACCGAAGAAAGAAAGAAAGAAAGAAAGAAAGAAAGAAAGAAAGAAAGAAAGAAAGAGAGAAAGAAGGAATGAAAGACAGAAAGGCAGGCAGACAGACTAAAAAGAAAGGGAGAAGGAAGGAAGAAAAGAAGGAAGGAAGGAAGGAAGGAAGGAAGGAAAGAAACAGGGTGAACACAAATAAATTCCATTTTCAGCTTAACTAGGTGACAGAAAAAAATCCACAAGTTCAACTCTAAAGCAACTAAAACCAACTCTAGCCTCATGGGACACAGTGGTGCAGGGAGCAGTGATGCATTGTAGAAAGGACAAGATTTCAGGAGACTGAAAAGTAATAGAAAGATTCAAGTCAAAAAGTTCATTCCAAGGAATTTAGGAGCACACAAGAAAAACAATTCACAGAGATAAACATTTCAAGCCGGGGTGAGATAAAATAGCCTGAGACTGGACATAGACTAACCATGGGGTAAGAGTGAGTGATGAGATGGAAATAGAAGGGTGAAGGAGTTGTCTATAGATTTGAAAAACCTCACATAAATAGAGCTTTTGATGGTGAGAGAGCCTTATGGGTCCCTTAGAGCAGAACTGTGTTCCTCGATGGCATTTACCAATAACGGAGCAGGGGAACCCAGGCAGGAAGAAGCCCTTGTAGGCCCAACTCAGTTGACAGAAGTTGAAGAGGAATACCCTGCAAATGAACAAATAGTGGGGCTCTATTTGAAGAAAAGTGGGTATTGTTTGCAGTCAGAGTTTTTGAGAGGTGAATCCTGGAAGGCTACAGTATAGCTGGGTCTATTTTACCTCTTCCCAAACCTTTGCAAAAAGCTAAAATTCAATGCACTTAACATACATCACAAGGAGCAGCTCTGACATAGCCTTGATAAAAGAAATTACAGCAAGGAAAAGTACAATGAGAGGAGTATGGCTGCCAGAAAAAGAAGATGCACCACAAGGTATATTATCATGTAAGATGTGAAAATGATAACCAAAATATACCATTCAGTGTCAAAGCTTATTAAAGCAACCATAGCTACAAAGGAAGGTCATGAAATGGAAATACACAATTCAGAAAAAGGGGAGCTAACGGGTGAAATAAGAGGTGTTAAATTGGAAGAAGCACAAGAGAGAATGGGCATTGTGGAAAATATAAGGAAAATTTAGAATCCAAATAAGCACATTAAATTAAAAATGGAATTAAAATAATTAAAGATAGATATGTAATGGGATGAAAATGGAATAAAGAAACAGATACAGTGGTAGATGGCTGGCAAAGCAAATACAAATATAATGTAAATCTCTGAAGAAGTGTTTGCTCTAAGAGAGCGAACATTTAAAAATATAACTGAAGGAAATTTTTCTGACATAAAAGGACTTAAGTTTATATCTTGAAGAAGTAAATCATGTACTGGGAAAAGTGACTCAGATCAGTTAACTTTGAGGTGTTCTGTGTAAAATTATTTGATTTTGAATAAAACATCATGTAGGCAGGCAAGAAAAATTTTAAGCCACTAATAAAATAAAAAATAACTATTGGGCTCAGATTATTCGATAGCAACATTCAGTGGCAGAAGATGATGAGAAAATTATCTATTATTTAAGGAAATAAAATGCAATCCGAAAAATTTACCAAGTCAAGCTTAATTCCAAATACAAAGGAAGCTAACAGCTGATCCTAAGACCCTTTCTTGGAGAAAATAAAATCAAATAGCAACTAAGGGACAAACTTTTGTCAATTATAAGATAACATGGACAATGTGCGATGAGTTGCTGTTGTTAAGTGCTGTCTAGTCATGTCCGACTCCTACTCTCAGGGTTTTCAATGGCTTATTGTTTCAGGGTTGCCTCGGGAGTGGATTGCCATGTCCTTCTCCCAGTTTTGTGGTGCTGGGAATCGAACTCAAGACCTCAGAGATGGCAGAGCTGTGCTCTACCCATGGAACTGAATTCCATCCCCGTGCAATGAGTAGAAGTAACAAAACCAAAGACAAATGATTGCAGAAAAGAGACTTTTTTTTTTTTTCAGTACTAAGGGTTGAACCCAGGGCCTTGTGCTTGCATGCTCTGCAAGTGCTGGACCACTGAGCTGCACCCCCAGCCCATTTTTTTACTTTTTCAGAAAGGGTCTGCCTCTTGTCTTGAACTTGCAATCCTCCCGCCTCCGCCTCCCTAGCCGCTGGGATTACAGGCTTGCGCCACCACACCTGGTTTAGAAAAGAGACATTTAAAAAAATGTTAAGAGTAGGTGCTAACTGGACAGAAGAAGAAAAAAATAATAATTCCTTACAGAAATACCAGTATATTTTAAAAATACATGATAGCTAGGCATGGTGATGCATACCTGTAATCATAGTGCTTCATAGGCAGAGGCAGGAGGATTGTGAGTTCCAGGCCTGCCTGGGCTACTTAATGAGATCTTGCCTCAAAAAAAAAAAAAAAAAAACAGAAAAACAAACAACAACCAATACACCCCTTCCCCCCCACATTATTATTAAATAGAGTTTATTTTAGAGATACAAGGATGCTTACTCTCAAATTATATGTTATCAAATCTAAGGTGAAAATAATGTGATATTCAGCTAAACACTTGCATAATCTAAAAATCTATTTGGCGCTGGGATTTAGCTCAGTTGGTACAGCTGAATTGACAGATGATATTATACCATAAATTCTCAAGTCTAATCCATACCTTTTGAACAGTTTTAGAGAGCTACAAAATCATATGTGGATTAGATTCACCGCCAAGAAAATATAATAGAATATAATATGATGTAAATATATGTATAATCATAATTATAAAGCATATATATTTCAGCACAAAACATAATGCTAATTTAAAGCAGTCATGTCCAACCTGCAGTCTGCAGTTCAGGACAGCAAGTAATGCAGCCCCCCACATCTTTAATATTATGTGTTTTTTAGCATTTATTTTCTTTGTGACCCCCCCTTATTATGCATATGTTGTTGTTAGGTGCCGTCAAGTCGGTATCCGACTCATAGTGACCCTCTGTACAACAGGGGAAACACTATTGTCAGTGCTTCTCTGCCATTCCATAGGGTTTTCAATGAGGGGGTTGCCAGGTCCTTCTCCCAGCCTAGAGCTTCTGGTGTTCCGAGGAGGTCTCCCATCCAGGTACTAACCAGGCCCGACCCTGCTTAGCTTCCTAGATCTGACGGGATCCGATGCCACAGAGCTACAGCTGCAGGCATTATGCATATGCACTAACTATATTATATAAATTGTGTATGGCCCAAGACAATTCCTCTTCACTTGATGTGGCCAAAAGGTTAGACACCCTGCTTTAAAGTGACACATTAAATGAATTTGCACAAAGCTCAGGGCAAAGCAAACATTCCCAGTGGAGCCATTTTTACTTAACATTATAATAACCACCACAAAGAAGAAAAAGAAATTATAAGCCTAAAAATAGGATATAAGGGTAGAGATGATATTCGCAAATGACATGCTTATATTCCTTGAAACACATGCAACTAACTTAACACCTAGTATAGTCAGAGAATTTAGTAACACAGAAGAGTATCAAATTATAAATCTGTTGGTTATGCACTAGAAATGGAATACTAGGTCATACGATAACTCTATGCTTAATCATTTAAGGAATTGTTGCCTTGCCTTTCAATGTGGCTGCACAAATTCATATTTCCACTGCAATGTAAAAGATTTCCAGTTGCTTCACATTCATGTCAATACTTGTTACTGTCTACTTTTTATCCTAGGCTGGGTTTTCTCTCAGTTGGTGGAGCACTCCTCTGAACTTTCTGAGGACCTGGGTTCAATCATCAGAACTGCAAAAATGGGAGAATGATGTGGCAATTCACTGCTGAAAACAATCCCAAAACACTCAGCCTTTGAAAATCCTATGAGGATCATCACGAATCAGATTCAACTCAATGGCACCTAACAACAACTTTTATCCTAGACCAACTAGTGGGTATGCAGTAGTATCTCATTGTGGTGTTGATTTTAATTTCCTTGATGATTCGTGCCACTGAACATCTTTCATGTCTAATAGGTACATGTTTATATCTTCTTTAGTCTTTTCTCACTTTTAATTTGGTTATTTTTCTTGTTATTGTTCAGTAGTAAGAGTTCTTTATATATTCTAGACACAAGTCTCATATTAGGTTTATGATTTGCAAATATTTTAGCCCTTAATGTGAGTTGTCTCAAGTTTATTGATGGTGTTCTTTGAAGTGCAAAAGTTTTTAATTTTGGTAAAGTTCATCTATTTATTTCCGATGGCTAGTGTTTTTAGCAACATGTCCAACATCATGAAGATTTGTTTTTATTTTTTACAAGACTTTTGTAGTTTTAACTCTTACATTTATGTCTTTGATTTGTTTTGGTTAAGTTGCATATGGTGTGAAGTAGATGTTTAACCTCATCCTTTTGCATGTTGAAATCCACTTATCTTGGCAGTTTGTTGAAAAGAATATTCTTTTCCCATTGTATGGTCTTTACATAAATGTTGAAGATTAGTTTATTTCTAGACTCTCAATTCTATTCTATTCTATTCTATTCTATTGTCTATACTTGTACCAGTACTATGTTACATTGATTACCATTGCTTTTTATTAAGTTTTAAAATCAGGAAAGATGAATTCTTCTATTTTATTCTTATTTCAAGAATGTGTAACTTCTCTGGGTCCTTTGCAATTATAAATGGATTTTGGACTTAATTTGTCAATTTCTACAAATAAGCACAGTTGGACTCCAGTAAAGATTGGGATGATTTGGTACATCAGATTGGCATGTAGTGCCATGTTAGCAATATTGCCTTTCAATCCCTGGAGGTGAGATGTTTTTCACTTATTTAGACCTTTACTTTCTCTCAGCAATGTTTTGTTATTTTCAGAGTATGACTGGACTTCTTTGTTAAATTTATTCCCAATTATTTTAATCCTATAGATGTAATTATGAATGGAATTCTTATTTAGTTTCAATTTTGATTGTTCAAATGTATAGAAAAAAATTTAATTTTTGTATATCAATATTCTACCCTGAAACTATGATGAACTCATTAGTTCTGACTGATGTTTAATGAATTATTAAGATCTCTTGTATATAAGATCATTTAATATGCTGGCATGGAATTTTACTTCAGTTTCAATCTGGATGACTTCTCGTATTTACTTGTCTAATTGCCTGGCTGAAATTTCCAGTTTAAGACTGAATGAAAGTGCTAAGGTCATACATCATTGCAGTTATCATGATTTTAGAGGAAAAGCACATCTAGTGTCTTGGCATTAATAAGTTTATTGAGGATGACTTTTGTCAGATTGTGGAGGTTTTCTTGTACTCATAGTTTACTGAACTTTTTTTATCTTGAAAGAATGTTGAACATCTTTCAGGTGTTTTTTCTGTGTTTATTGAGATGATCATTTAATTGTGGCTTTTTTGCTATTGACATGAATTATATTAATTGATCTTCAGGTGTTAAATCAGACTTGCATTCATGAGGTAAATCTCACTTGCTCATCAAGTATAATTACTTTTTAAATGTTACTGCATTTGATTTGCTAATATTTTGGGAAAAATTTTATTAAGTCTATTTTAATGGTACATAAAAAGATAAAATGGTACAATTAATAGGGCAATATGATGTTTCAAGGAACATATACATTGTGTAATGTTTAAGTCAGATTAAACATACCTATATCCTCAAACACTTGCCATTTCTTTATGGTAAACACTATCAAAATCCTCACTGTTAGCTTTTTGAAATGTAGAGTACCTTATCATTACCCATAGTCACCTTGGGGCTGGAGTTTAGCTTGGTAAAGTGCTGCTCTGCATTCTCTGAGGCTCCGAGTTTGATCCCCAACACTGCAAAAATGGGAGCCTGGCAGCCCACTCCCGAACCAATCCTGAAACAATCTGCCATTGAAAACCCTGTGAAAAGCAAAGAAGCACTGACATAGTACTGGGTATGGCATAGTGTTGGGGCGTCTTTTGTTCTGTTGTACATAGGGTTACTATGAATTGGACCTAAGTCAACAGCACCTAACAACAACAATATAATCACCTCATTATACAATAGCACACCAGAACGTCTTGCTCCCATCTAACTATAAGGTAATGACTACTGACCAATCTTTCCATAACTCACCCTCCTCACTACTCTCCTGAGACTCCAATAATCACCATTACACTCTCAACTTCTATGAGATCAATTTTTTTAGATTCTTCATATGCACAAGATCCTAGGGTACTTTCTTTCTGGGCCTAGCTGATTTCATTTAACAGTTCCATCATGTTGTCACACATGACAGGATTTGATTCTTTTTATGGCTGAATACTATTCCATTGTGTATATGCGCCACAGTTTTCTTTATCTATTCACAAGTTGATGGCCACTTAGGTTGTTTGCATTTTTGAGTATTGTGAATATTATTTCAATAAACATGGCAGATGAGATATCTCTCTGACATACTGATGTCATTTCCTTTGGTTTTAGATCCAGAATTGGGATTGCTTGATCTTATAGTAGCTGTATTTTTAATTTTTTTAGGAACTTCCAAATTGTTTTCTATAATGGCTGTACTAATTCATTTTCCCACCAACAATATGCAAGGGTAACATTTTCTCCACATTCTTACCAGCACTTGTTAATCTTTAGCTTTTTTGGTAATAGCCATTCTTTACTAGCATGAGGTGATACCTCATTATGGTTTTGATTTGCATTTACCTGATAATTAGTGATGTTGAGCATTTTTTCATGTACCTGTTTGCCATTTGTATGTCCTCTCCTGAGAGATATCTACTTAAGACCATTGTCCATTTTACAATCAAGTTGTCTTTTTGCTATTAAGTTTTTGGAGTTCCTTATGTATTTTGGATATCAACTCCTTCTCAGAAACATGGATTACAAACATTTTCTCCCATTCTATAGGTTGTCTCTTCATTCTGTTGATTGTCTTCTTTGCTATGCAGAAATTTTTTATTTTGATGTGATCATATTTGTCTATCTTTGCTTTTGTGATCTTCTCAAAAAAATTCTTTGCTCATTCCAATGACCTGAAGCATTTCCTCTATTTTTCTTTCTAGTATTTTCGTGGTTTTAGGTCTTCCATTTAAGTCTTTAATTCAGTTCAAGTTAAATTTTCTAACTGGTGAGAGATAGGTTGTTGTTGTCATTGTTAGGTGCCATCAAGTCAATGTCCAACTCACAGTGACCCTGTAGACAACAGGTGAAACAGTATTGTTAGTGCTTTTTTGCTATTAATAGGGTTTTCAACAGCTGATTACATTTTGGGAGTGGGTTGCTTGGTCCTTCTCCCAAGCCTATAGCACCTGGTATTCCAAGGCAGTCTCCCATCCAAGTACTAACAAAGCCCAACCCTACTTAGCTTCCAAGATCTGATGGAATTTGATGCCAAGGTGGTATGGCTAGAGGTGGAGAGATAGGTATCTGATTTAATTCTTCTGTGTGTGGATATCCAATTTCCCCTTCACTAATTATTTAAAAGACTGTCCTTTTTCCAATGCATATTCTTAGCATCTTTGTTGAAAATGAGTTAATAAAGCATGAGTTTACTTCTAGCCTCTCTATTTTATTCCTTTGGCCTATGTTTTATTATGCTAATACCATGTTGATTTGGTTACTGTAGCTTTATGGTATATTTTGAAGTCAGGTAGCATAATGCTTCCTGCTTTGTTCTTTTTGTCAAGGTGGATTTGACTATTTGGGTTTGTTGTTGTTAATGTTGTTGGTTGGTTGGGTTTTCATACAAATCTTACACTTTTTTTTTTTAGTCTGGGAAAAATGTCATTAGTATATTTTTAGAAATTGCATTATATCTGTAGATTGCTTTGGGTAGTATGGACATTTTTAAAATATTGATTCTTTTAATCCATGAACAAGGAATGTGTTTTCATTTTTTAGTGTCCTCTTCAATTTCTTTCATCAATATTTTATAATTTTCATTTTGCAGATCTTTCATCTCTTTTTTCAAATTTATTACCAGGTATTTTATAGCCATTATAAATGAGATTGCCTTCTTCATTTCTTTTTCAGATAGTATGCTACTGGCATATAGCAATGTTACTCACTTCTATATACTGATTTTGTCCCTAACAACATTGCTAAATTAATTTTTTAGTTATACTAGCTTTATAGTATCTGCAGCTGTAGCCCTGTGGCATCCGATCCCGTCAGATCTCAGAAGCTAAGCAGGGTCGGGCCTGGTTAGTACCTGGATGGGAGACCGCCTGGGAACACCAGAAGCTGTAGGCTTGGGAGAAGGACCTGGCAACCCCCTCCCCAAAATCAATCTGCCATTGAAAACCCTATGAACAGCAGAGAAGCACTGACAATAGTTTCCCCTGTTATACAGAGGGTCGCTATGAGTCGGATACTGACTTGACGGCACCTAACAACAACAACAAAGCTTTATAGTGGGTACATTAACAACCTGGGTCATGCAGATGAAACAACTGCTTGCTGAAAGTGAAGAGGATCTGAAACATTTATTGATGAAGATCAAAGAACACAGCCTTCAGTGTGGATTGCACCTCAGCATCAAGAAAATAAAAATCCTTACAACTGGATCAGTAAGCAACTCCATAATAAATAGAGAAAAGATTAGGTTGTCTACAATTTTGATTTACTTGGTTCGAAAATCCACACCACCGAAGCAGTCATCAAGAAATCAAAAGATGCATTGCATTGGGAAAAGCTGTTGCAAAAGACCTCTTTAAAATGTTGTAAAGGATAGATATCACACTAAAGATCAAGGAGCGTCTGACTAATGCCATGCTATTTTCAGTCTCATAATATGGTTGTGAAAGCTGGACATTGAATAAGAGAGACAGAAGAAGAATTGATGGTTTTGAATTATGGTACTGGAAATGAATATTGAATATACCATGAACCACCAAAAGAACCAGTAGATCTATCCTAGAGGAAGAGCAACCAGAGTGCTCCATAGAAACACATAGATTGCATCTTATGTAGTTTGGACATACTATCAGGAGGGACCAATACCTAGAGAAGGACGTCATGTTTGGGAGACTTTTGAGTCAACAACAACAACAAAAAAGAACTCTCCACTAGATAGACTGACACCATGGCTGCAATAATGGGCTTAAATGTAAAGAAAAGATCATGTGCATGGCACAGTGTCACGGAGTGCTTCATACTGTTATACATAGGGTCACTATGAATCAGACCCAACTCAATGGCACCTAACAACAACAACAACAATAAATATGTATATTCTTGTCATCTGTAAATGGTGAAAATTTGACTTCATTTTTTCCAATTTGGATGGCCTTTCTCTCCCTCTCTCTCCCTCTCTCTCTCTCTCTCTCTGTTCCTTCCTTCCTTCCTTCCTTCCTTCCTTTCTTTCTTTTTTCTTCTTTCTTTCTTTCTTTCTTTCTTTCTTTCTTTCTTTCTTTTTTCTTTCTTTCTTTCTTTCTGTTATCTAATTATTCTGCTAGGATTTCCAATACACTGTTGAGTAAAAATGGAGAACATGGACATTCTTGTCTTAGAGAGACAGTTTTCATCTTTGCTTGACTCCATATGTTAGCTACTAGGTTATTATAAGTGACCTTATGTTGAAGTACATTCCTTCTATACTTAATATGTTCAACATTTTTATCGTGATTGGGTATTGAATTTTATCAAATGCCTTTTCTTCATCTATCAGACTATCATATGGTTTTTGTACTTTGTTCTATTAATGTGGTTCACCTTTGCATATATTGAACCATCTTTGCACCTCTGGAATGAATCATACTTGGTCATGGTGAATATTTTTTAAATGTTGTATGGAATTCAGTTTGCTACTATTTTGCTAAAGATTTGTACATTTGTAAGGTAGATAGTTAGACAAGCATGAGCAGTAGGGGAGAAAAGGATGGCCATGGGAAACAAAGACTAGAAGAATAAGGCCAATTCCTCCCATATCTGCCCCATATGTACAGCAAGACACATCCCAATAAGACAGAGACAGAAAACTGCAAGGACTTTCCCAGGCCTAGAGCATGTGCAGCAAGAAAAGCCTTTGTCCCTAAGGTACCCATGCATATCATACCATCATTAATATTCCATGGTCAACATTCTCATGGATACTCATGGGAAGAAGAAAAGAAGTTGGTGGGTAAATGCAGGCAGTATAGGATAAAATGAGACAATGGTGGTATCTAAGGGAGATTTAACTATGACATCATAAAAGGGAGGGAGCCATATAAAAATTCCTTAAAAATCCACAATACAAGACCTAGGCTGCTTAACCTCCTCTCATATCAGATCAGACCACCCCTAGCTCTCATGGTGTACTTTCACTTGGCCCAATTACCTCACTTAAACCGTCTCCCAGCTAAATTCTTTCTTTTGAGAAGCCAGAAACCAAGGAAAATGCCAACGCAGTAAAACATCTATGTTTTTCAAAGATATTAGCCTATAGTTTTCATTTTTATTGTGTTCTATTTAGATTTAGAGTCAGGATAATTGCTGGACTCATAGAATATGTTCGGAAGAATTATTTCCTCTTATATTTTAATAACTTAAGGATATTCTTAGTTCTTCTTTACATGTTTAGTAGAGCTTAGCAGTGAAACTAGTTTGGTCCTGGGCTCTTCTTTGAAAGTAGTATTTCTATTTCTGATTCAATCTCATTACTTGTTACTAGTCTATTCTTGTGCTCTATTTCATAATTCAGTCTTGGTAAGGTATATATACACAGGAATTGGTCCAATTCTTCTAAGGTTTCAAGTTCAATAGCATGTAACTATTCATGATAATCTCTAATGATATTTTGTATTTCTGGGATATCAGTTGTAACATATCCCTTTTCATCTCTATCTTCATTTTTTGAGTCTTCTCTCTCTCTCTTTCATTTATTTAGGAAATGGGTTGTCTATTTTGTTTATGTTTTTAAAAGAACCATCTCTCATGCTGTTAATATTTTGTGTTGGTTTTTAGTCTGTATTTCATTGATTTCTGCTCCAATCCTTGTTTCTTTCCTTCTACTAATTTTAGGTTTAATGTGTACTTAGTTTTCTAGTTTCTTGAGATGCAGTAATAGGTTTAGAAAACTTTCTGTTTTTTTATGTAGTTGCTGCTTGCTATAAACTTCCCTCATAGTATTGCTTTTGTTATATTCATGGCTCTTTATATATTTTTTATCCTTTTTGTTTCAAAAAATTTTTAAATTTCCACCTTGATTTCTTCCTTGATCCACTGATTATTCAAAAATGAGATTGTTTAGCTTTCATATGTCTGTATAGTTTTTAAAGTTTTTGTTTTTACCAATTTCTATTTTTATTGCATTGTTGTTGAAAAAGTTACATTATATGATTTTAATTTTTGAAAAACTTGTTGAGATTTTTCTTATGACACTTTTGACTGTATTTAAAAGAAATATTGTCCTGAATTTTTCTTGTGATTTGTCTGCTTTTGACAGTATAATACTGGCCCAATCTTCTGTTTTTTGCAAGATTTTGTAAAGAATTGCTATTCCTTCTTGAATTTTTGGAGAAAATTCAGAAGTGAAACCATCTGAGCCATAGATTTTATTTGTGGGTAATTTTCTTGCTTTTTATTTGGTTGATTTTCATTTGTTTTTATTACTAATTCAATCTCTCAATTTATATGGATCTATTCTGATTTTGTACTTCTTCTTAAGTCAGGTTCAGTGGTTTGTGTATTTCTAGGAATTTGTCCCTTCTATTTATCTGAGTTGCCAGCATACAATTGTTCCTAGTATTGTGATATAATTCTATGTCTATAATCTATAGTGATGTTTCCTCCTTCATTTCTAATTCTAATCATTTGAATTTTCTCTGCCTTGTTAAATCTAGCTAAAATGTACACATTTTAAGCCCAGATAGAAAGACAGAGGAAAATTAAGGGGACATAGGACATAGAAAGGAAAAGAAGTTCCTTATTCTAGAATCTAGTTTCATCTCCCACTAGCTGAAAGTCAAGAACTTCAACACAAGTGACAATATCAATGAAGATTGGCTACCTAGAAACAATGTTTGTTTTCTTAAGAGATCTCAAACAGTGTTAGAAATAACAAATAGGCCATGCTTACGTAAGGCAGATGACCTTTGAGTTTAACTTTATTAACACTACTCCCCTGTCCCTAAACCTAAACAGCAAACCGTGTAAAACCATCTCACAATTTTGTTTATTTTTTGTTTATTTATTTTGTTCTTAATTTTTAAACTTTACTTAATTTTAAACTTTGCTTCATCTTTAAACTTGGTTATAAATTATATCCATGGAGCAGTGTAACTCCAAAAGCCACAAAAACATACATATAGCTATTTCAAGACACTGGAGTATAATTTTTTTTTCTTGAGAAGCCTGTGTCCGTATCTTCGACATATACTATTATTTTTTTCTTAGGCATCTCTTTCTTTCTAAATGCCTGCATTCATGTCTAAAGCAGATATTATCTCTTATCAGTAGTTGATAAACTCATTAACTTTGCTTCACTCTGACTCATCCTGAAATTCTTTCCTGCAATGAAGCCAGAGACTTGGCTCTACCCCACTGGAGGTCCCTAGAAGAGGAATTACTGTAGCTATACATGGAAGTGCTGGGTTGCATCTCACACTGCTGCTGACAATTTTATTCATTGTTTTCAAAGAACTCACTTTTGATTTCACTGATTTTCCTCTAGTGTACATTTTCTATTCTCTACTTCATTAATTCCCATCTTAATCCTTAAGATTCCTTTCTTTTGCTTGTTTTAGGTTTAGTTTGCTCCTCATTTTCCTTTGTATTAATGTGGATGACTCTGTTGTTGACTTTAAGTCTTTTTCTTATTTGTAAATGTGAGCATTCACTGCTATAAATTTTACTTCATAAAAACCTTGGATACATCTCTAAATTTTGATGTTGTATCTTAATCTTTATTTCTCTCTAATTATTTTCTGAATTACCTTTAGATTTCTTCTTTGACATTATGTTAACCAAGGTTCTCCAAAGAGCCAGAATGTGTGTGTGTGTGTGTGTGTGTGTGTGTGTGTGTACAGGAGGGTGTATAATGAGATAGATGGAGGGAATGGGAGAGAGAGAGAGAGGGAGAGAAAGGAAAGGAGAAAGAGAGAGAGTGAAAGAGATAGAGAAAAAAAGAGATTTTATTTCAAGGGACTGACTCATGTGACCATGAGCTTTGCCATGTTTAAAAGCTATAGCACAGGCTAATAGGCAGGACACTCAAAAATAGTTGACCTTGAGGCATTGAATCTGAACTCTACACAGCAGTAGGCTGGAATTATCCTTGTTTCTTTGTGTTATGGTTTAAATCTAAAATGGCTCCCTAAAGTCATGTGTCTGAACATTTAGTCCTCAACTAGTTGATGCTCCCCTGAGAGGCCATGGAACTTTAGGAGGTGTGACCTAACTTAGTGGAAGCGAACCACTGGGGGTGGGGCTTTGGAAATTTTAGCTGGAACACTGTTTCCAGTTGCTCTGTGGTTGTGATCTGTCATAACATGAGGTTCACTGTTGGGGCACAGCCTCCTGCCCCACCACCATGCCTGCTCTACTTCCATGCACTGACATCCTCTAATTGTGAGCCCCAATAAATCATTCCTTCCATGAGTTTGTTTCAATCAGATATTTTGCCACAGTAGCACATAAGCTGACTAACACACTGACACAAATTTCCTTTAGTCAGAAACTTGACCTTTTAGGTAATATATTCTAGCAAATCTAAGTACTAATATCTCCTTTATAGGGTTTCTTATTATTATTTGCTTGTTTATTTGTTCAATGACTGGCTATACTATTTGAGCAAAGTCTATTCCCTGCCTCTCTTTATGCCCACAACAACCTCCACGGTGTTAAGCTTCTGATGTTGTACCTCAGGGAAGCACTACTTTGTGAATGCCTACATTCACCCTGGGATGACTCCTATGATAAGGCTGTCTTTCTTTCTCCCTGACAAAACTCAGCCATTAAACTCTACCCTTGTTCTAATGTTCAAAAATGGCCTATTGCATACTCAACACATTGTTATGGATTGAATGTAAAAATGGTCCCAAGGCCCATGCCTGAATGCTCGGTCCACAGTGGTTATTGCTGTTTGGGGAGGCTATGAAACTTTGGGAGTGGGTATGTAGTTGGTAGAAGTAGGTCACTGTGGGGTGGGCTTTTGAAGGTTGTACCTGAACCAAAGTTCTGGTCGGTCTCTTTCTGCTTATTAGTCGGCCATCATATGAACAACTCTCCTCCACCACACCCTCCAGCCAGCTGCGTGCCATGGCTTCCCTCCCACATGGGCTCTGAAATCATAAGCTAAAGTAAATCCTTCCTCAATTAAGTTGTTCTATTGGTACTTTGTCATGGCAATGCAAAAGTTAACACACACACAGAACATTGGTACCAGAGAAGTGGGATTATTGTTCTATCTAAACATGACAATGTGGTTCTAAGGCTTTTGAAACTGGTTTGTGGGAGGAAATTGGAAGAGTTTGGGGATGAAGGCTAGAGGAGCCTGGGATTATTATAAGAAGAGCTTAATAGGTGGTTCTGGTGAGAGTTCAAAAGACTAGAATGGTAATAAGAATGGAGATAGTAAAGACTATCCACGGGGTTTCAGAGGGAAATGAGGACACTAGCGGGAGTTAGACTAGAGGCAATTCATGTTAGATTGTGGAAAAGAGTTTGTCTAATTTTCCAGTGTTCTGAAAATTTGAGTGAGATTGAATTAAAAAGTAAGGGACTTCTGGCTGTTGTGGCAAGAGTGTATCAAGTTCAAGGCCAGAGGCAGCTTAAATAACTTAGTGAGACCCTAACTCAAAATATAAAGTTAAAAATGGGCTGGGGGTGTGGCTCAGTGGTAGAGCACTTGCAAGAAGCATGCATGAAGCCCTAGCTTCAGCCTCCAAGTACCACACAAAAAAGTAATGGACTAATTAATTGGATGGGAGAAATTTCTAGACAGCGTAGTATTGAGCCTGTGGTATGGTTATTACTAGCTGCTTTAAGCCAAATTTATAATGAGAATCAGGAGGAAAAGCAAAGAAAAAAGACTTGAAAAATGTAGTCTGGCCAAAAAAAAGAACCTATTTAAAATTGTGGACAAAAAGACTGTGGTTGTTACAGAAATTTCTACCATTATAGGGAATCACTAATGAAATAAAATGATAGGTGTCTTGAGGGCAAATCAGGACAAGTCCAAATCCCTCTTATTGAGAGATCTAGATTGTGAAACTATAAACTCATCTAAAAGACTTTCTTTTAAAAAGACAGTGGTTCCAGGACTTCCTACTTGTAAAGGGCCACAGCGGAAACTCTTTTCCCAAGTTCAGCCACCCAAGCACACAGAGGCCACTGTGGCCATGGTCTAAAGGGGCTCAGCTACCACTTGAGCTGCTGGCAGTCCTTGGTGTTGTCCACATGGTGCTGGTTTTGCAGGCGCACAGAAAATAAGAGTTACATGGTCATGGAGGCTTGCAGCAAGATTCCAGGAAAAGACCTGGGCAACTAGACAATGCATACCATGTTCTAATTCCCTGTGGAGAGCCCTAGAAAGAGCAGTGCATGAAAATATAAGGGGATATAGGGAATTATCCAACCCTCATCTTGCCCCCTGATTGGTAATCAAGGATCTCCCCTTAATCGCCCAAGGAGTCACATGTGGTTTCACTCTTTATTTGAATGTCACTCCTAAATTGATTGCACCAAGCCCCTCACACCCTCACCTGATTGTCATCTTGAGGCAGTTAAGGCAGTTACCCAAGGACTATATAAACAAAGCTCACTCTGCATGTGAGGCTGCTTATGATGATGTTGAGAGCTGCTGGCTGCTAGCTTCCTGCTTGGGGGTTGCTTGCTGCCGGTCTGCTCTGCCACTCCATCGCAGAGAGGCAAGGCCACCGATCAAGATAGAACTATCTCCATCTGACCGCTGATGAAGAAAGGATACTCTCTGGATTCAACCAGCAACATGGAAGCATCTCTCTTCATGACCACCAAGACCAGGACAACTAGATAGCGCTCTCAAGGAAAGATGGACTACAAGCAAGCTGAGGAAAGCCTCTTGGACCTGGCACCAAGAGGCCGAAGCTGAGGACAGTCTTTGGTCCCAGCACTGGAGGCAGAAGAGTCCCAGCTGCCCTTGAGGCAGTATAAGAGTTGCTAACACTTGTTACAGCTGGACACTTGTTTGGGTTCCTCTCTGCCCTTATTAGGGCAGAGAGACAATAAAGGGCTTCTGGTCCCCACAAGGCAAAAGCACCTGAGGCTTTTCCTTTCTCCCCTCTCACCAGCATTCCCAAGGGCTGCAGGAGTCCACACTCCTCACCTGAGGGTCCAGAGTGAGTTGTGTTTAGTTATCTGTGTGCATGGCCACACCTCCTGCCCGAACATCCAGGCCAGACTGGTGAGGTGCATGCCCCACAAGGGGGAAGACTGAGCTGCATTGGAGACCCCAGGATGTTGGATATGCCATCAATGTGTAATGTATGCTGAAGAAAGCTACTGGCATTGAGTGGAGCCAACCCAAGTAGGCCATGTGAGTTGCAAACAACAAAGCCACAGGGATGGAGCTGCCCAATCCTGTTGGAGCCTAGATGATACCACTACATATGCCAGATGCAATAAATGGAGATGTGGGAATCAATGTTTGCCCAATTGGGTTTTAGTCTTTCTTTGGCCAAAAATTTCTATGCTAACCTCTTGTTTCGTCCTTCGGGAGTGAGAAGGTTTATTCTATATGTTGGGAAGTTGGAAGTATGTAACTTTGTGTTTTATGTTACAGAGGTTCCCAAATGAGTTTTTCTTGAGTCTCAGTGGAGACTTTGGAAATGGACTTTGAACAATGTTAGGAATAGTAAAACTTTGAGTACTCTTTAAGTTGGACTAAATACATTTTGCATTATGAGATAGCCATGAAACTTTAGGGATCAAGGACAGAGTGTTATGATTTGAATATAACATGGCCCCAAGGCTCATGTGTGAATGCTTGGTCTACAGTGAGTCGCACTGTTTAGGGAGGCAATAGAACTTTGATAGGTTAGACTTAGCTGGCAGAAGTAGGTCAGTGAGGGTGGGCCTTTGAAGGTTTTATGGAGGCCCCTGGTTCTAATCAGTCTCTCTCTTCTTCCTTGTCAGCCATGATGTGAACAGCTTTCCTCCACCACAGGCTCCAGTCATTTTCCCACCATGGCTTCTCCACCACTCTGGACTGAAGTCCTATCAAATTATAAACTAAAATAAATTCTTCCTTTCAAGTTATTCTGTCACATATCTTTTCAGAGCAACAAAAAAGCTAACCTATATAATATGATCAAATTGAATTGTAACTGCTTTAAAGAAATAATTTCTGGGTTCAGTGTCTGATATTTTTTTACTCCAGGAGGGTTCTTCCCAGGGGACTTATTCTCTAGTTTTCTCCTGAAAAGTAGATAGAATACACTGTATTGCATGTACGTATCTTTTTCCAATTTCTTTTACTACAACTTGTATTGTTCTTGAGAGCACTCTTAAGCTGGTACTCCCTATGCTCTCTCCTGCAAATGAAGTCAGCTGTTATAGAAATTGATTAGGATCTAGTTTTTATGGGCCACTTCTCCTTCCAAGCATAATCTCAGTGCCAGGGCTGTAGAACCAGAGGCTGGTCCAATGGCAAGCTTCTCTGAGTGAAACTCCCATAATAAGAGCTGTGTTCCTGGTGGGTTTAGGAGAGGAAAGCAACCAGTAACCTATATCATCACCTTGTTTGCCTCTCCTGGAACAGAAGATGGCCACAACTCACAAGTCAGGGCAGCTTCAGTATTCTCAGAACATAGCGACCAAGGTAAAAACTTTCTTTTCTTAAGTGAGTGCCAAGTAGAAGATGAGAACTCCCACTTCTCAACTGGATTTGTGCAGGACATAGCCTCAATAATAGGTAATGGGAAAGGCTGAGAAATGATGAAGGCTTGCTTATTCGAGGATGAAAGCCTGTGGACTGAGAGCTGGGGGAAGAGAGAGCTCTCTGTTCTCAGTAGACGCAGCCTAAAGTGAAGATTTTACCTCCCCTGAGCAGAGAGGATAGAAGGAAGGAGTATCCTTGATTCAAATACCATAGATATTGGATTTTCTCACCGAACTTTGAAAGAATTTCTTAATTAGATTTTTTTAAATTTTGTGCTTGATCTGAAGACCACTTACAAAAATGTTAAATTATTGACTTTTATAAAGCTCACCAGTTTCACTAGGAAGCAGATCAACAGTTAATCATGCTAACATGGCAGAAGTCAATCACTTAAACATCTCTTCCTAATAAGAAAATAAAAATGGAAAACTGAAGCAAGATACCTGTTTTAACACATCATATTAGCGAGACATAAATGTGTTATAGTACACTTTGTTGGTGAAAATGTGAAGAAAGAGGCCATTCTACGTGTTTCAGGTTAAGATATAAATTCATCTGAGCATGTATTAGTCAGAAGGTATGTCACTGTGGCAGAAAAACTGACCAAAATAACTTATGTGGGAAGAGATGATTTCTGGTGTGCTCACAGAGGATCAGTCATAATGGTGGTGGGACAGGCGCTGCAACTGGCAGCAAGGCCTGTGGCAGATGACCTTGTGGCACAGTAGATTAGGACACACCAATTGGAACTAACGCTTCAGGTAAAAACCTCCAAATGCCCACCCACAAGGATCTGCTTCCCAAAAGCTAGAATCACACCTGCCAAAGTTCCATAATCTCTCAAAACAGCGCCACGCTCTGGGAACCCAGTGTTCAAATATGTGACTTTAAACCAAAATGGACCACTAGAGAGGTATGCCTGAAAATTATGGATTCAAAAATCATTTACCCTTTGACCTGGCATTTGTACTTCTCCTACTTTATAGATAGATGATAGATAGATAGATAGATAGATAGATAGATAGATAGATAGATAGATAGATAGATGATAGAAAAATTTTGTCATTAGGGGCTATGGAGTCAGGTCTCACTCCTAGTGATCCTGTGTACAACAGACAGAACATTGTCTGACACTGTGCCATGGCTGGCACAATTGTCCATGCTTCCCTGCAATTTATAGGGTTTTCAACAGCTGATTGTTTGGGGAAGAGGCTGCCAGGTGCTTCTCACAAGCCTACAGCATCTGGTGTTCCCAGGCAGTCTCCTATCCAAGTGCTAACCAGGCCTGACCCTACTTAGCTTCTGAGATTTGACTAGATCAGATACCAATGTGGTACACATGTACATATACATACACATACATACCCAGGGCCTTGTGCAGGCTAGGCAAGTGCTCTACCTCTGAGCTAATACCACCAGCCTTCATGGTATACTTTTGTCAGTGTTGGGATAAGAGCTTATATGTTACAAATCTAAACTTGGCATTTCTGCATATTTCTTTTTACCTTAAGAAATCCTGTATTGGACTTTTAGGTATTTATAGGAAGAAGGCATGCTGAAAACCAATATATTCTGAGTCTTGTCTTTCCTAAGATGCCTTTGGGTTACCTAGAAATATGGCCTTCTTGGTAGCCACCTCCCTATCACTCCTAATGAGGGCATGAAAGCCCTATGTGCCAGGAGTTCTTCATAAAATTTCAGAAAACTAGATCCTAAATGTTCACATTTGTTAGTATTTTCTCCTTGCAGCCACTGTAATGGTTTTATCTTTTTAATTATATTGGAAATAACTTCCTATGTGTCTGTCTACTGTGATGATAAGCACAAGCACCCTGACATCATTTATAGCCTCAGTAACTCTGAAAATAGCCTATAGTTCTAGAGATAATAAGTGTGGTGTCCATATTATTGATTACCAAGCCAGACTTAAAAGCTATAGAGAACAAGCCTTTATTCAGGCAAGATTAAGCACTTTTACAGGTATTTCCTAATGCATTGGTTGTGGCTACTTCTCAAAATTTATGAAATGGGATGATTTTTCTCTGCCTAATTTCTTCTTGTGAATCTCTTCTCCCATCTATTCTCAATCCTTGAGTTTCTAAGATCGCTTGCTGACTTTGCCAGCTTTGAGCATGAGCATGTGATCCAGATGTGGCCAAACAGAATATTGCATTCTCCTAACGACAGGGATAGGATCAACAAAGAGTACATACCTCAAACTGAGTCAATCAGAACATGTGAAACTTTACTAGCACTACAAAGAAACATCATTCTTTTCTTTTGGGGTTGCTAACCTGAAAGAATGTAAGTCTAGAGCTTCTAATAGTAAACTTTTCTCCTACACCAAATAAACTGTGAATAAAACAACAAAAAGAAAACTCACAATTGAAGAGAAAGATTTCCATTAACAGTGTTTAAGCACTTAAATCCAGCTATATCTTGCACTTCATCCCTTGAATTTTCTAGTTCTATGAAAAAATGATAATAATGTTCCATTTTGTTTGCTCATTTAGGCCATATTTGGGCATGTATGTCTTACTGCTTAAAGAATTCTAGAAGAAAAATTTCATTCTTAATTATAAAATCCTGATACATTTTTTCAATGGCACCCAACAACAACAATACTTAGGATATCATTGTTGTGGTGGTGGTTGTTAAGTGAGCAACTTGACAGCACCTAACAACAAAATAATGCCATCCTAAGTATTGCTGTTGTTGTCAGGTGCCATTGATTCAGGTCCAACTCATAGCGACCCTCATAGGGTTTTCAATGGCTAATTGTTTCAAGATTGCTATGGGAGTAGATGGCCATTTCCTTTTCCCAGTTTTGTTGTGCTGGGGATCAAACCCAGGTCTTCAGAGTACAGAGCAGCATGCTATTAACTGAGCTAAACCTCAGCCCCTCCTAAATATATATTATTGATTCTGTCCAGTATAACTGCCATGAAAATGGAAAGATTATATTAAAGCAGATTTTCAACACAAACTTTAATTTCACAATCTCTGGAACACTTAGAAAGTGTTAGAACAGTACTAAGCACTTTGAAGAACAATACTCCAGAGAGAAAGCAAAAATGATCTTTATAATCCTTCTTACAAGTTATAAAGCACTATAGTACTATTATAATACTACCTTTGCCCTCCTTCTTCCAAGATGATATTTATAGTCACATGTTGAAAATGAACAAGTAAAGTAATGAAGCAAAATCAGAGTTTAGGAAAGTAGCAGGAATCAACACAAGTATCCCAATTTATTCTTTGTGCTTACATTATGGCAAGTTGACTTTGATAACGACAAATAAAATCTGATAGTCAAATTGAAACACTAACTCTAAATTGTAATTTTTCATTTATCTTGGGTGTCTGAAATCATATAGATTTCCTCTTTTATGTTTGCAACCACATAAATCTTTGTATTCTTTTCTTCTACTATTTCTGTCCATCCAGAAAATCTATGTTCAAATTACAGAGATATTGACGTTTCTCATTTTAAAAGACATAATTTTCAAAAAGTATTATTTATGAACAGTCTAGAAGAAGATCTCTTTCATTCATAAGTAGAAAGTAAATAGTTCTTACAGAGTTGCCTGACATTGCTTTAAGATAAGTTAATCTGACTTTTTTGCTGCAGCCTTAGCTCTGTGGCATCTGATCCCGTCAGATCTCGGAAGCTAAGCAGGGTCAGGCCTGGTTAGTACCTGGATGGGAGACCACCTGGGAACACCAGAAGCTGTAGGCTTGGGAGAAGGACCTGGCAACCCCCTCCCAAAAATCAATCTGCCATTGAAAACCCTATGCACAGCAGAGCAGCACTGACAATAGTGTTTCCCCTGTTGTACAGAGGGTCACTATGAGTCGGATACTGACTCGACAGCACCTAACAACAACAATCTGAGTTTTTAAAAATATGCAGAATTAATATAATTATAAGTCCAGTAAGTGGTTCTAGCTATGGTGGATAAAGATGAGATAAGTGGTCAAGAGAAATAAGACACAGCCCTATACCTATAGAAGAGACAAGAGGGATGGCATAGTGTGTGAGGGACAAGGGTTTATTTCTCTAATTTAAGAATTGCAGCCCACAAAATTTTTACCATTTTAAGGGAAAAGGGGAATATCTCTTTCGCTTATAGGTGGCCCAAAATATATCTGAAGTGGGCATAGAGTCAGGGCTAGAAGATATGCAACCAAAAACAAGATCCAGAGACAATTCCTACAGTCGTCACTGTTACCTCCCACAGGACACTTAGTACATGGATACTGGATGCCAGACTGTTAATATTGCTGTCCTCAAGTCCAGATGCCTTGGCTACTATGCTTGCCAGAAAGCAGCTTCCATGGGGTGGCTGCTTCTTCACATGATTATCTTGTGAATCAAAGTTTTATAAGGATGTTACTGGTTGGCTGTGTCTAGGTCACATACCTCTATCTCTGCTGCAAGGAATCTGGGAGAGCAAATTACTGGGTTCTGTGTTGAGAGAAGTTCCTCAAACATAAGAAAGATGATAAAAGGCTCCTGGCACTTTCTATGTTTATGCTTATCTTCAAGGTACATGGTTGTTGTTGTTGATAGGGGCTGTTGAGTTGGGTCCAACTCATAGCAACCCTATGTCCAACAGAATGAAATACCCCCTGACACTATGCCAGGCACATGGGTTTTTTTTTATGTTTATGTCTATTGTTGCAGACACTGTGTCAATCCATCTAGCTGAAGGTCTTCTGTTTTTCATTGACCTGCCACTCTCCCAAAGATACATTAGAGAAATAGAAAAAGTATATAGGTTTTATTTTTTTCCATTAGGAAACATGTAAGAAACATTTGACTTTTTAAAATAGGAAATATTTCCTTTTCTTCCATTTATTTATTTATTTATTTATTTATTTATTTATTTATTTGAAGAAGGAGCTAGCAGAGAGACTTGGAGGTAATGACTTTTGAGGAAGACTCTTCTCAGAGATTAAGAGAAAACACACTCCAAGTTCGCTATTGTCCTAATCCCTTTACTAAAGGCTCATCCATCACTTAGCTCTCTGTCCTTGGGTAGTGGTTGTTGTTAGGTGCTATCAAGTCAGGTCCCACTCATGGAGACCTATGTACAGCACAACAAAACACTCCCTAACACGGTGTCATGCTCGGCATATATATCAGTGCTTCATTGCTATTCGTAGGGGTTTTGATGGCTGATTGTTTCAGGATTGTTTCAGGAATGGGTTGCCAGGCTCTTCTCCCATTTTTGCGGTGCTGGGGATTGAACCCAGAGCCTCAGGGAGCACAGAGCGGCACTCTACCAACTAAGATAAACCCCAGCCGTGGGCACTACAGTTGATCTTAAAAGCTTTCAAGGTTTTTTTAGGGACTATTATTATACTGAAATGTTACATGGCCCCTTTGCAGCTGCAAACACTCTATGTAAATAGATGTCAAACTGAAAACTGACTCCAAACATACTGAAATAATTTGAAGTGCATTTTAAAAGCCCCCAAATTTAAGGTTAAGACTTGAAAATCTAGTGATCAAGCAAGTAAAGCCAGTTCATGTTTGGTTTTCTGAAATGAATTATAGTAATCCTCAGTTGATATAAAACTGATTCTAGAGAAATCTTTCATCCCTCCTTTAAACTATGACAAGCAGAGCATTAAAGAAATAGGACAGCTTCAACCAAAGGAGAGTCAGTCTTCATGATGAGTATGTCCTCTAAGGAGATATATGTCATAGAGCACTGTCCCCTGAGTGGTACTCACACATTCCAGCCAGTGGTGCCCGTGGAAATGACAAACTTCCTGGTGGACTTATCCTGCTGGCTCCCAGTGCACATTAAACATTTTCTATTCATGTTAAAAAGAGACAATAGAGAAATAACCTGAGCTCCCATCTTCTGGATCTCAAGCACACATCATTTATATGATAATTTTATTATTTTAGGAGGTTCATTCAGTTTAAAATGATCAAATACTACATTATTATTTAAAATGGAATAGTATGTAGTGGTTACAATTATGTCTGAGGAGAAAGGTAGGATACTAAAAATGCCACAACATCAATTCTCCTAATGGTACAGAGGACAATATTGTGGAAAATGTTGTGGATGTGTGTTACTGTGAGTTCAGATATGATCCTGAAGTTCATAGGTACAATGAAATAGGGTAAATGTCTAGCTGTTTTTTATTTGGGGCTGGGGGTATTGGAGGGCTTTTCTTTATCCTGTTAGTCTGAATTCTTCAGCATGCCACTCTATTAGGAATAAGGACATTCTCTTATAAAATGATACAACAATATCATATCTCAGAAAAGAACTATACTTCCATAATGCCACCCAAAATCCAATCCATATTCAAAATTTTCCAATTATTTAAAAAATGTCTTATTTTTTTTAACCAGAATCCAATCATATTTCACTTTATCAGCACTGAGTATCAAATATTCAGTAGTGACAAGTTTGTTTTCTTTTATCTCTTCCCATTTTGAGACATTGGTGTTCATTTTGTTTTATCCTGTTTTTATCTTATGAAACACATTGAAGATAAGGAAGATAAGATAAGGAATATTTCATAACCTTACTAAAAATTCCTGCCCATTTGGACCAGTGTTTTCTCACTGAGTTTCTTAATCCCTCAGAGGTAAGAATAAATGAAAGACCACTTCCAAACTTAAATTTTGGCTGCAACAAGAATGTGTTGCTTCTGAATCCTGCACTGCAAGCAGAGAGAGAGGAGAAGATTTGATGCAACAAAACTAGATTACTGTTAATGCACTAACTGAAGTGCACTCTGGAGCAATACACACGGGCAGGAGGAGTCCCACGTATCTGGTGAAACATTGCCGTTTGAAGGATCAGTTCTCAAAGAGTTTGGGGTTTGGCTAATTTTGAGTAACCTCCTTAATTTGTGGAACCATCCAAATCTTCCTATAGACCAGAAAACCGGTTCCTCCCAATTTCTTTTAAATGGGAGTTGGAACTTTGAAAGAATGGCTTCTCGCAATAAATAAAAATTTTCCTTTTTAATCAAAGAACTTGCTGTTCTGTTATTGTATAAAATTGCTCTGTGCTGGTGTCAATTGTATGCACAGACTTATAAGGATAGTATATAGACTAAAGTCTAAACAGATTAAATGTTCCAAATAGCAGGAAGTGACCATTACGCTTTTCATATGCTTTTCATTTAAGTTGAAATAAACAATGAGAGTTATGGGGGAAAAATGGACATTAAAAGACACACAATCTCATACCCAGTATCAAGTACAATAGACATGATCAAAGTTACTTTTTTTGATTGAACAGTTTTCTATCAAGTGTGCTAGAATATGTAATTGAAACTTTCTACCTACCCTAGAAAAAAGTAGGCTGTGTATTTCTATTTTAAGTAATTTAGAGTGAATACTTTCTTGTTGTTAGTTCTCAGTAGGACTTTTTATAGGTGAAACATCCATGGAGCAGAGTCCTGCATAAGTAGTTTTACTGCTTATAAAAATGATAAATATATGAGATGATGGTTTTACTAATTAGCCCAATTTAATCATTCCAGATGGTAAACATACATCAAAACATCACATTGTACCTGATAAACATATATAATTACTTATCAATTAAAAAGAAAATTTAAAAAATATTCTTTATACAGCTGATACCAACAGGCTAACCCAGAAATGTGTCATGTAGGTGATGTCTAATCATTAGTTTATCATGACACCTCTATTAGATTATTATATAAATTACTTATGTTACTAGCTTTGTAATGGATTCGTCTTAATTTCTACTCAGCTGCCATTTTATTAAGTAAATGGACAAACTCTATGAAGAAGCGTTACTTTTTCTTCTTCTTTTTTACTGTACCCAAAAATGGGTAGGGGCAACACAAACATGTGATACCAGACAGAAGCTTTCTGGGTTATGCATAGAAGAGCCATTGTTGCTGTGTAATCAGTGTTGGTGCCACACTGTGCAGGCCAGGTTAAGATCATTGTTTAAGTTTTAAGGTTTGCAGTTGCAGAATAAAAATAGGGCTACATGACTAATTTATTTTAAAAGGTTACATTTAACAAATTAACTTTTTTAATCCGGGTGTGCTGGTGCATGCTTATGATCCCAGCAACTCAGGAGGCAGAGGCAGGAGAATCACAAGTTTGAGACCAGAAGCAGCTTGTGTAATTTAGCAAACCCCTGCCTCAAAATAAAAAGCAAAAAAAAAGGGGCTGGGAGTGAGGATCCATAGTAGAACACTTGCAAAGTATGTGTGAGGTCTGGATTCATCCCCCCAGTACCAAAAAAAAAAATAAAAATTAATTAATTATACTTTTAAGCTCTGGAAAAATCCAAATATGGTATATGTGACCGATCTTGGAAGAAAAAAAAATAAAAAATATGTTTTTGAGGCCCAACATTACAAAAGACTTTGGACTCTCCAATCACCTTAGAAATTCCAGTCTCTCCTAGCCTTGCCAGTCACACATTCTCTCTACTAACTATACAGATGTGTTGGTTCACCTTGGCTGTTAACCTGATTGTGAGGCACCTACGAAAAGAAGTACAGCACCCTCTGAGTGTGTCTGAGAGAGTTTATTTCCAGAGAAGGTATGAATGTGCATTGGTGAACTGAGTCAGAAGGCCCACCTTATATGTGGACCCCATCATCCAACAGGCTGGGGGCCCAAATGGAACAAAAAATGAAAAGAATAAAGGATAAACCCTTTCTTGCGCACCCTTAACCCTTCTTAAGCAGGTGCATTGTTTTTTCCCTGCTTCCCTTGCTAGTAGGCAGGAGACTCCAGATTCCTCAACCCTTGAACATGGGTTTGCTCGAGAGACTCTCCAGGGGGGTTCCTGGTCTTCAGCCTCAGACAGGGACTGCATCAATGGTCCCTCATATACTGAGGCTTCCAGCATCTTGGACTCAGCAGCTACCAGTTTCCCCAGTTCTCCAGCCTGCAGACAGCCATGTGGCTGCTAGTTAGCCTTTAACTATGCAAGCCAGTCTAGTAAATCCCCTCTTGTAGCAATATATTCTGTTTGTTCTATTCCTCTGGAAAACATTACCTAATACATTAGACTTAATACTTCCATCACCTTCACCTCCAATAAACTACTTATTGTAGCCCTAACACGTACCATGACAAAGTACCAAATACTGACATGAACAGTAGTAAAAATTGTTTGGAAAATGGTGTCAGAATATCATTCCATACGACTTTCTATAGGGCGAATAATTTTATAGTTGAAACATACCATTTCAATTTCATGGAGACCATCAGAAACCATGTGCAAATAAAATTGAGTCTAAAAATATCTCAGAAATATTGACATCTTATCATTTTATTATTTCTCAAAAGAAATTTCTTATTTCACAAAAAGTAGGTCACCACTTAGTCTCTTGATTTTTCCTCATCCCTATCCACCAATAAACACAACTGTATCTCTATTCATTGTTATCATTTCTCTCCAGTCTCACAAAAAAGTTTATCTAATATCAAGTCTAAATACAATCCTCTGAAAACTAAGTCCTAAATCTTACTCTCTCCTTCCTTGGAAACTTCACAACACCCTTTCTTTCAATACCTCCAACTGCTCCCTCTGTTGGTTTGTTTGTCTTCACCTATAAATAGATGTAAATCTGTTTCATAATTTTTTAACATTCTAATTTTCCAAACTGTGGAGCCATTGCATAGTCTCCCTGACTTCTTCTGTAACTAAACCCTTCAAAGATAGCACTCACCCCACTGCTACATGATTTTTATCCATATCTCTCCAGGCAATTTTTCTGACAAGAATAAAAAGTTACTCCATTACTTTGCATAAAATGAACACATGTCAATCTTTACCTTATTTTATTTCTCTGTAATATGTAGATGTCTGGCCACACTTTTCTTGAAATCATCTCCTGGCAGGCTTTTACAACATAAATCTTGACTATTTTCCTATCCACATTTGTGGTCACTTCTCAGCTCCCTCCCTGCTCTTTCAGTGAGCACTCTGAAAATGGTGTGGCTCTACCTTCATCCTCCTTCTCCTCTAGCTGTATTCTCTTTAGCTGACACCATCCATTCTAAGAATTTCGATTAAAACAATGCTCATAATATACAGATCTATTTTTCCAACCATTTTTCGATTGCTCTAGAAGGATTTGACCTGCAGCTGTAGCACTGTGGCATCCAATCTCAACAGATCTAAGAAGCTAAGCAGGGTTGGACCTAGTTCGTACTTGGATGGGAGACCACCTGGGAATACCAGGTGCTGTAGGCCTGGGAGAAGGATCCAGCAACCCACTCCCAAAAATCAATCCACCATTGAAAACCCTGTGAACAGCAGAGAAGCACTGACTATAGTGTTTTGCCTGTTGTGCGTAGGATCCCTATGAGTTGGACACCAACTTGATGATACCTAACAACAACAACAACAACAACAGGTACTTGATTTCACCCAAGGCCTTTGGTACTTCTCAGTCGACTTATTCTAAGGCCACTTTGGGCCTCAGCTAATCCTTGGTAACTTTCTTTCTTTCTTTCCCTTTCTTTTCTTTCTTTCTTTCTTTCTTTCTTTCTTTCTTTCTTTCTTTCTTCTTTCCTTCCTTCCTTTTCTTTCTTTTCTTTTCTTTCTTTCTTTCTTTTTTTTTTTTTTTTTGTGGTACTTAGAGGTTGAACCCAGGGCCTCGCACATGCTTTACCATTGTTTTTCCACTGGGCTGCACTCCCAGTTCATTTTAATTTTTAATTTTGGGTCAGGGTCTCACTAAATTACACAGGCTACCTCTGTACTTGAACTCATGATCTTTCTGGCTCTGACTCCTCATTTGGATTACAAGCATAAGCCATGGAACCAGGCCCTCCATAACTTTTCAATCAATGTTAACACACCTCTTCTCCTTTCTGTTAACATCATCATCCTCTTGCTTAATCCAGAACACAAGAAATTAGGCTAGACTCTTTCCTCTCCCCTACTCTGCACAAGTCACCAAGTCCTGGGGCATCTATCCACAAAAATCCTCTCATTCTGCCAGATGCTTTTCATCTGCCCAGTTCACCTTGATGCTTTGTAACCTTGCTGTTTACATGTACAGCATGGCTCATTTGCCTGACCCCAATTTCTTCACCTTCAATATGCCTTCCTGATGGTGTTGTTAGGTGCCTTCCAGTTGGTGTCTGACTCATAGCAACCCTACATACAACAGGGAAAACACTATTGTCAGTGCTTCTCTACTACTCATAGGGTTTTCAATGGCTGATTGTTTTGGGGAGTGGGTTGTCGGGTCCTTCTCCCATGCCTACAGCACCTGGTGCTCCCAGGCAGTCTCCCATCCAAGTACTAACCAGGCCTGACCCTGCTTAACTTCCAAGATCTGATGGGATCTGACACCACAGTGGTATGGCTGCAGGCTCAATATGCCCAACACAATATTATTGAAGTGACCTTTCTAAAATGTAGAGTCAAACTCCTTTCATTCACTTCCATGGTTGAAACACCTTGTTGGATTCCTACAGTCTTACAAATAAAACATCACCTAAGCATGGTGCTCTGCAGCCTCATGCTGCCAATCTCTGCATTTGCCCTGCAGCCCACATTTTAGTCACACTGAAATGCATATAGGAAACACTGACATTTCCGACATACTGAAATAAATGCTTTGAGTTTCTGGGCGGGGTGGGGGGACATGTTCTTTTAACATTTATACCTCTGCCATCGTCCTTATTGGACTCAGAATTTTGCCCAGGAAGCTTTGTCAGTTTTCTCTGAAGGGACCAGACAAATTCCCAAAACTCAATGAACCAATCTCAGTGACAAGACTGTGTTATTATTGTGTGATAGTCAATTTATTTAACCATGTGTTCACTAGGCAGGTAGGTTCAGCGTTCCCTGAGCATATCTTCTTCATCTCTCCATTGTCTTTTCCAATAGCTGGCACTACTGTGCATTCCATCAGGGTTGAATGAACAAATTCAAGCCCTACTTGCTAACACAATTTTGTGGCTACATGACCACCATGTATGTGATCTTATTTAAACTTACAAGAGTTTTATTTTATATTATGTATATACCAAAAATAAGTCAGGAATTTCTAATTTAGTCCTTATCATTATAGACATGAATATCTTTATGCATAATTTTGTGCCCACACACAAACATAGGCACAAAAATTTTTCATTCCATAGAAGCACAAAATAGTATTATGAGGAATATAAATTTAAAAAGAATTTAAAAATGCTTTCATGAATTTGAAAGACTGTTATTGTACCTAGGTGCACATTACTAGGACATGCAGATGAAAATGTCTTATGTATGTAAAAGATATTCCATTAACATTTGTGAGATTATAATTGTCTGTTAAATAGTATTCTTTTGGGACCAGGAGTATAGCTTAGTGGTAGAGGCCTTGAGTTCAATCCTTAGCACCAAAAAAAAATGGATGTATGAATGAATAAGTAAATAAAAATTCTCTTAAAGACAAATATAATAGATTGCTATGATTAAAACATTATTTTAACCAGGCACAGTGACTCACACCTGTAACCCCAGCGGTCTGGGAGGCAGAGGCAGGAGGATCACAAATTCCAGACCAGAGGCAGTCTGCATAATTTAGGGAGACCCAGTCTCAAAAAGTTAAAAAATGGGCTAGAGGCGGCAACTCAGTGGTCCAGCACATGCAAAGCCTATAAGCGCGAGGTCCTAGTTCAATCCCCAGTACTGGAAAATAAATAAATAAATAGGCCTATCTCATACAATCAAATGCATTTTGAGGATCAAAGAATATTAAAAATAAATAGATTAATCTCTTCATATTGTAAAAGAGGACATTGAGACAAAAAAAAGTATGTTTAAAATTGTAGAGCTTGTAAATAGAAAAATCAAAAGATGTAAATGATGGGCTTAATTTACAATTTTATGGCCTCTTCTTATTTTTTTTGGAATTTTAAAGTCTCATTCAGACGTTTCAGGCACAAATGAGAAGAGTAGTGATGGAGTAGTATTCAGTCATGATTAAACTCTTATGTAAGTATAATGGGTACTATAGGAGCAGTTTGCACATCCACTGTTTTCAGCATTAAGCTCCAGCCAAATGGAATCTCAAGGGACAAAAAGTATGTGGCATTAAACCAACAGGGTCCCTTAATGAGGAAGAAACTGAAAGTTAGTTAATACCACCTGGGGCTTAACCATTCCAAGGGAAACAAAAACACAGGGTCACAAAAAAAAGTATGCAGGAAAAAAAAAGATATTTCCATTCCTACTATTATTGGGCTCTTTATCACCAGTGACCTGGTAATGCCACATCTGACACCCAAATGTGGGCAGAAAGATGTTGTGAAGATGACACAGATGTGTCTGTAGTAAGATCATGTCCACTCCCACTGCATTACAGTTCTTCTCCCTGGTGCTCATTCAGTGCAAGTGATGCAAATTAATTTTAGATCTTGCTTCTGATTTTTTAAAAATGAGATAATGTACAATGAGCAACAAATAAAGCATTTTTTGTGAATTTACCTGATCCAGGTCTTCAATCACTACTCCTTCCTGTTTCCCTGAAATCATGCTTATTCAAGGAAAAATTTAAATTTTCACATTTAAATATGGCCATACATGCTAGGTATTCTTATCCTTAAGGACTCATAAGAGTAAAAACAACTTCTACTACTTAACTAATACAATATACATCAAAATATGTTTTTATATAGCGTTCTTATGATCTCTACAATCATATAACTATTTTTGTTTTTTATTATAATAGGCTAAGGAATGTTACATTAATTTGGAAATATATAAGATAGTAACTTCTGAAATTAACCTCATGTCTTTGGATACCAAGTCTAGTACTCTTTCCACTACTTATTTTTACACTATTGTTAAAGAGTTAACATTATAAAGAAAGTAATGCACTTTTTCTTCAACAAAGTTGTTCAGAATAAGTATATCAATTTAGGTTTTCCTTCTTAATTTTTTTAAAGAGGTGGTAAATTGTATTCAATTTATCAAGATATATTTCCACTCCAAGACAAGAATATTCAAATTTTTATATATTTTTTTAAAATTATAAGCCATCATTCAACAAAGGAAAAATGAGCTAAAAGATGAAAGGAAAGCAATGAAGAAAAGAAAAAAGAAAGAGAAGGAAAGAAAGAAAAAAGAAAGAAAGGGAAAGAAAGAGAGAGGGAGAGAGGAAAAAAAAACAGGAAAAAGAAAAATGATGCATTAAATATTTAAAATGGGATACCTTTTAAATCTCTAGCTCATTTTGCCTGCAGCCATAGCCCTGTGGCTTCCAATCCTATTAGATCTTGGAATCTAAGCAGGGTTGTGACTGTTTAGTACTTGGATGGGAGACCACCTGTGAACAACAGGTGCTGTGGGCTTGGGAGATGGACCCGGCAACCCACTCCGAAAAGTCAATCTGCCATTGAAAATCCCATGAATAGCATAGCAGCACTGACAATAGTGTTTCGCCTGTTGTACATAGGGTTGCTATGAGTCAGACACCATCTGGAAGGCACCTAACAACAACAACAACAACAACAACAACAATAACAACAGCTCATCTGGGCATAATCCTATGTAAAATTTCGCATATGTAAATATGTATGGTTTTCTGAGAGCACAAAAGGCTTTCATCCATAATAGTCTGTTGTAGCATCTTCAAAGAAGTATATTCCCTAATGTAAGAACTTCTTTGCATAGGATACACAAGCATTGCCTGCAGCTGTAGCCCTGTGGCATCTGATCCTGGCAGATCTCGGAAGCTAAGCAGGGTCAGGCCTGGTTAGTACCTGGATGGGAGACCACCTGGGAACACCAGAAGCTGTAGGCTTGGGAGAAGGACCTGGCAACCCCCTCCCAAAAATCAATCTGCCATTGAAAACCCTATGAACAGCAGAGAAGCACTGACAATAGTGTTTCCCCTGTTGTACAGAAGGTCGCTATGAGTC